>SNQJ01S0003452.1:232475-270732 GCA_010110895.2 Picea sitchensis
AAATTACAATGCATAAAAAAATAAAATGAGAAGGAACAAAAAGCAGTTGCTAAGCAACTTTGTCCTTCGCTCCAAGAATACCTCACAACTGTGCAAGTTTGTGCTCGTTGAAGATTTTGTTGAAGATGTAGATGTTTGCATTGATATGATGAAGTATATGCACCATTGATATGTCCACACATATCCACTTTATCTTCTTGTAATGAAAAATATCCAAATAAAGTTTGGATGAAATTTTGAAAACCGTGCGACCGTTTCAAGAAAAATGCTGAAATTTTGTTGATTTTAAAATGATCATAACTTCACTTCCCGGACTCCGTTTCAGACGATTTGTTTTTTGAAATTGGATATTTTCCCGAAATGAATTCAAATATCCAATTTGTTTCTGCAAATTTTGGTCAAAAAATATCATAATTGAGTCTGATATGCGCGGCTCCATTTTTATCTCCTGAGATGCATGCATTGTGCATGGAAAAGTGTCTGCATGTGACTCCTGAGATGCATGCCATATATCTTCCACATGAATTTCAGAAAAAAAAATCTGAAATGGAGTATACATCATCTTCAATTAATGGAATACAAATTTGTGCAAACACTTTTGTAGAAGACTCTTCATAATAAGAGGCTTGATCTTCTGATGGCTTCTCTTCTAGCTCTATCTCTTCAAACTCCTGCATGGAATCTTCACAATCTTCTTTATTCCCAAATAGAACCTCCAATTTGGTCCATAATTCATTTGGAGTGAATTCTTCTGTGACATCACATACTTGGTGGAGAATTTCTAGAGAAATAAACGAGAGGATCCATCCTATGCCCATATCTTGTCTAATGAGAAAATTGTTTTTCTCATCGGCAGAATCAGGCTCTACTTCCATTTCCATAGTTATTTGGTACAAGCCTCTGCATCTGAGAAGAAGCAGGATTTTTGGCTTCCATTCCAAATAGTTATGAGGCGTGAGAAGTATTTCCGGCGAATAATCCATCTTTTTGTTGTCTTCAATATTTTTTACCTGCAAACAATTTTGGTATAGCTTTTGCTTAGCAGTCCTTCGGCTATGATACCATGTAAATGTGTTGAGCCTGCACAGAATAGATCTATCTAAACAATAATACACACATTTTTAGAGAGAATTGGAGAAAGAAGAAGAAGCAGAGAAAGAATGAAAGAATTCTCATTAACCATTTTCCACACTCAAAGAGTGAATAACTTACAATAGATATAGGATACATGAGTAACTAATGATACATAGTGGTGTTCTAGAGTGATCTGGACACACACCAGTAGTTACGGGGGTAAAATTCCACCTAGTCTAGTCTCTCAGGCAGTTACGGGAGTGAGTTGCCACCTAGTTGAGTTAACTAGTCAACTAGTCTTCAGTTAACTGACTAAACAAAGAGTAGTGAGGAGTTAACTCAGGGAATCAAGGCTAATGCACCACTTTGGTGATGATCCAAAGGAAAGGTAGAATTAGCATGGTGATGATCCCAATTTTTCATAGTGATGATCCCAATGCAACATCTAAAATCAACTCAACTAGTCAAATTGAAGTGTCAACTGAAAGAGAATATTCTCCAAGTGGAATATTCTCCCCTAAAATATAGGAGACAGGATAATGACTAATTATGACAAATAAACAAGGAATAAACTTAGGAAAAATAAATCCTAGGTGTGTGTGAAGTAACTCCAACATCTTTCTCATGTGGATCAAGTTCTCCATCTACTCTCTCAGCACCAAGTTTTCCTGAAACACTCTAAATGTGCTTTTGGCACCTTGGAAGTTGAGTACTTGGATCATCTTGTTGGAAAGGCTGACGTCAGGGTGGATCCTAAAAATATTGAAGCTATGCAAGACTAGCCTCACCCAAAGACTCTCAAAATCTTATGTGGATTTCTGGGCTTAACAGGTTATTATCGCAAGTTTGTTAAGAATTATGGAAATATTGTGGCACTTCTCACTGCACTCCTTAAAAAGAATTCTTTCACTTGGACTCCAGCAGCTGCTCAGGATTTTCAAACCTTGAAGATGTCCATGTGCACTACTCCAGTCCCGACCCTTCCTGATTTCACAAAGATCTTTGTCGTGGAATGTGATTCGTCAGGGAAAGGAATTGGTGTTGTCCTTATGCAAGAGGATCGACCTTTGTCCTTTACCAGCAAACAACTGTCTGAGCGAAATTTGGGAAAATCAATCTATGAAAATGAAATGTTGGCTTTTTTGCATGTCGTTGATCTTTGGCACCCTTATCTATTGGTGAAACGCTTCCAAATTAAGACAGATCATCAAAGCCTCAAGTATTTTTTGGAACAACACATTTCCTCCCCGGAGCAACAAAAATGGGTGACTAAGCTCTTTGGATGTGATTATGAGATCATTTACAAGAAAGGAAAAGACAATTTGGTTGCGGATGCACTTTCCCGAAAATATGAAGATGAAGGGTCCCTTTTTTCTCTCTCCTTCATTGTACCAGATAGGCTTCAATTTGTTCACCAGGAATGGCTACATGATCCCAAAAGTTCGCATCTAATACAACAATTTCAGTCCAATTCTCCAGTTTCCCCAGGGTACTCTTGGCTCCATGATGAGCTTCGATACAAAAGTCGTTCGTATTTAAGTAAACAGTCAAAACTTAAATCCACGATACTTTTTGAGCTTCATGCTACACCCATAGCTGGACACTTTGGGTTTACCAAAACCTATGACAAGGTCAAACATTCCTTTTTCTGGGATGGTATGAAACAGGATGTTCGTAATTTTGTGGTTGAATGTGATGTGTGTCAACACAACAAGGGTGAAATAGTCAAATCTTCTCGCACACTACAACCGTTTTTTATTCCACCTGCTATTTGGCGGGATATATCTATGGATTTTACTGTAGGCTTACCTAAATTGGGCAATAAATCATTCACCATGGTGGTAGTTAATCGTCTTTCCAAGTATGCTCATTTTTTTTCTCTTCAACACCCATTTACAGCATCCACTGTGGCTCAACTTTTCATGGATCAGGTCTTCAAGCTTCATGGGATGCCGCATTCTATTGTTTTTTATCATGACCCAACTTTCACCAGCAATTTTTGACAAGAACTGTTCAAGCTACAAGGCACCCAATTACATCTTAGCACAAATTATCATCCCCAGATTGATGGTCAAACTGAATTTGTCAACAAGTGTTTGAAAACATATTTGAGGTGTTTTGCCTTAAAAAAGAAAAATCAGTGGGATCAATGGTTACCACTAGCTGAATGGTGGTACAACACTTCATACCATACAGCTACCCGCATGACTCCTTTTGAAGCGGTATATGGACAAAATCCACCTTCAATTCTCTCATATTTGTCAGGTGTCTTGAAGGTCCATGCGGTTGACCAAACGCTTACAGTTTGAGAGGCTATTCTCCATACCCTCAAAGAGAATTTGGTCATGGCCCATAATCGCATGAAGCAACAAGTAGATCATGGTCGCTCTGAACGTCAATTTGTAGAAGTGGATCAGGTGTTTCTTCGACTGCAACCTTATAAGAAAAATTCCCTCAAGGCTGACCATTGTCAGAAATTGGTGCCCAGATTTTATGGTCCTTATACTATTTTCAAGCATGTGTGATAGGTGGCCTATCAATTAGTTTTTCCCAATCATTCTAAGCTACATCCTATTTTTTATGTTTCCTTCGTAAAGAAGGTGATTGGAACTAAGTGCCAAACTCAAACCAACCTTCTTGAGTTGGATGAAGAAGGCTCCATTTGGCTATAGCCATAAGCTATTTTGGACCAGCATGAGTGTCATCGCATCAATGAACCATCAAGGAAGTGCTAGTCCAGTGGAAAGATACAACTCCAACAGATGCCAATTGGGAACCAACTACCATTCTGCAACAATTTCCACATCTCAAGCCTTGAGTACAAGGATGCTTTTAAAGGGGATGACATGTTAGGGACCTAACCCCTCATATAGGTAGAATAATATATTTCGATGTAATAAAGGTCAATATTAATAAGGCCTATAAATAAGGAAGAATAAGTCCAATGTAAGAAGACCTAATAGAAGATTCTGCTTCTAGAAGGATCTTCCTCTAGATGGTTCTTTTGATAGACATATTTAGTATAAATAGGAGTCAAGGGTATGAGAAATTTTGTATTGGATATTATTGTAATAGATATCTACTATGTTGGAGGTTTCCCCCTCGAAGAGGCAAGTGAACATTGCTCTTAGTAATCAAAGTGCTCTTTTTGGTGTTATTCTGGTATCATTTTTGTATTATTTTGGTGTTGTTCTGGTTATATTGTTTTTCATCTGTCGTTTCTAGCTATTTATTTATGTTCTGCATACTTTGTATATATGGAATATTACACTTCCCATGGATTGGATGTGTCGACTTCATTTTCTCAAGTACTATACTTGATTTGGTCATTTCTGAGTTGTTTCCCATGGTCGAGTCGGTTCTTCCAGTTGGTCAAAGTCTTTCGATCGCAATGTCTAACTGTGTAGGTTTCTTCTTTATTACCAATTTAACTAAGGTTTGGTCGTTTAAAGACATGCTTGTGTTGTTTTTTACTTGAATTATTATTCACATTTTCACTTGATTGATATTTGTCTCGGTCAGTTGTTCTTCGAAATTTGCACTTATAAGTTTTATGCTCGACCGGATGATGTACTGATCTTTTACTGGATTGGATAGTCTTTTTTTTTAGATAGTGGTGAAGATATTGATTAGGTATTGAGTTTTCTCTTGCTTTCTGCATTTCTTCTCTATTTCCTTACCATAGGCTTTGTTATCTTCTCATTTTTGCACAAATGAATGCTTTGATGTTATGCATTGATTGTATATCTTGTACTTGTTGTACAGTTTTTATCTACCTAATTATGGTAACTGACTTATTAGTTATGTTAATTAATTTTTTCTTAATCAGACTTAGCTTTCATTCTTCTTCTTTTTCCCTTTTTCGTCATCTTCTTATTGATTATTTTTTCTAAAAGGATTTTAATTTCATTTGTTGTTGCTTGCAAAAGTGCCTCCTCTTATATGAATTCAAAATATTTAATAAAGTTACTTTTAATTACGTTCTAGTCGAATGTGTCCATACGCGTCTTCGATCTTATACCATTTATGTGGTATGTCAGATAATTTATTCGGAAACATGTGTGGCCATACCCATTCATCTCGATATCCTAATTTTTTCCATTCCTTCTCACATTGTTGAATGTGAGCTACTGGGTCAAACCTAGGTTTGAATGTCAGGATATCCATGTTTGTCGATAATTGTCTCCCCCCAAATTCTTCTACAAAGTATAGAGTGGAAGTGCTCCATGTCTATAGTCGAGGTGCATGTATTTCCCACCATCGGGTAGCTTGACCTATGAAGGGATTGACTAGGATTTGAATTCTCCCTTGTTCTCCGACCAACTTGGACACTTCATCGACATGCACCGACGAAGAGTTCCTTTCACTAAACCGCAATGGTTTCCTTGCTTTTATATGAGTCAGAATTAGTGTCGGTGTTTTCTTTAACTTTCTTTCTGCCACAATAGGTACATCTTGTACTGAGAAGTATGATTTGGATCTTGTTATTGGTATGGCTTCTATCGACCAAAATGCTTTTGCTTGAGCTTCGTAATTCTCCATTTTTTCAGTGGTACAATTATGTATCTAAATTTTTTCATATTGATAAGGGGGATCCAACTAGGATTTGACCTTCATTGTTTGGCTCAACATTATCTCTTTTCTCATTTATTAATTGATATAGTCATCAAGATTCCTGAGCTTCATCCCCTGTCTCGACCCAAGTTTTACCCTCCTTTTGATCCAATGGCATTATGATTTTTCTTCCACTTTATTTCAGTTTAATCCTATCTCTTTCAAGGGAGATCTTAGCTCGCATGATTTTTCCCCAAGGTCTGTCGAATAATGTGGGGTAGAGGGAAATTCCTTCAACCAAATTGATTAATTTGAAATCGACTCTCGTCAGTATTCCCATTATAGATGTTATTACACTTTTAAGGGTATTGATTGGTTCAATGAACCTCTGATCTGCTAGCTTTAGAAAATTCATGGTTGGTTGAAGCAATGGTTTTCCAAGTTGAATCCACATTTCCCTTGGGATTATGTTTACTTGAGATCCAAAATCGACTAAGACTTCCTTGATCATATGTCCGTCGATTTTTAGGTCGAAGTCGGTTGTATTCCTTTCTTGAGATAGTTGGTGCATACTTTTAAAATATATTTGGTCTTCTTTATATTCTATTAGAAGACTCAGTAGGTCAATCAGATGGTCGAACGATTGTTTTTCCTTTAACAACTGCATAAATTTGTCTAATTATATATCAGAAATGTTTGTATGTCCTCCCTTGTTCATTTTTTCTTGGTTGATGTTGCTGAAGAATTTCATCGCTTACCGCATAAGTTTTTCTTATTGATCTGGATAGAGGTATATATGTCGGTCTCTCCTTTGTCAACTTGATAATTCTGGATACATATCTTCACTAGATCTTGAACGTGTTACTACATGAAGGTTCTTTGAATTTGGAATCTCTTTTTTTGGCACTATGTGCAAGATATTTATATTTATTTTGTTCATGATTTTTTTCTAGTACAATCAGACAGTCTTCTAGGGAATGATCTCCTACTCCAAAAATGTTACAGAACTTGAGATGAGTTATGTATTTGATTGAGAATTCTGGGATGATATGATCAACTTACCAAAAATTAAAGAAATAGTAGTGTCCTTTGTCACGTCCTCTACCAAAATTTCCTCATCCTATGCTTCAACCTTGATAACCACCTCGACCTCGTCCTCTATATCTATTTCCATTTGCTTGGTTGACATGTTGGTTGGCCACCTGTGTATGATATGTTGAATGAATGTTCAGACTATTATTTCTATTCATCTAGCATTCCTGAGTGGAATGATTATTTTCTTCACATATATGGCACCACTTGGGGCATGAATTCCTTAGATTGTGTGGGTAGTCTCTTGTTAAGTGATTTTTCGAGGCTTCACAAATATCACAATATGTTTCAATATGGATGTGTCTGACTGTTGGATCTAGCACATCACTAAATTTGTTGTACTCCTTTGTGTGTCCCTCACTTGAGAAAACAATACACCAAAGTTCATTGCGTTCAATCAACATGTTTTTGATTGATTGATGTAGCTCGGTGAGCTTGTCTTCTAGTATTTTTGTAGCGATTGTCGAATGCAAAGCACCTTCATCATACATTTCAATTCATTGTGATTTTTTCAATATTTCTTCACACGTCTGAAGATCATACATTCAGAGGGGAATTTTGATCTTTTGTAGTAGTCCTACTACATACCATTTTGCCAACAATTTTTTGTTGATTTCGTAAGGGATTTGGATTAATAAATCTTTAAACCTATAATCATATTCTCAGACTGTTTCACCCATATTTTGCTTGATTTCTTTTAGTTTTTTTGCTTCCAAGCGACTGGTGTCTTGATTTTTGAAGAACTTGAGGAAGCTTTTCTTTATATATACCTTCGAGCGTTGTTGACTATCAGTATAATTCATAAACCAAGTAAGAGCTCTGGCTCGAAGGGCAACACTGAATTGTGAAATTTGTTTGTCCTCATCAGTTATGTTGGTTGCGTCCCAAAATTTCTTGTAGACGAACCAATTTTTCTTAGGGTCTTCATCACCTTTGTAAATCGGGATATGATTTAGACCCGTATTTACTTTCTAAGGTTTCTTCAAAAATGGAACTATTGTAAGAGTTTGTGCCAAGGTCGACTGAGAAGTCGAATTACTTTCTTAAGTCGGGTTATGGGTTTCAGACTGGACTAATTCAATTACTAACTGTGCTTGTTATTTTCTTGGGCTTCGAGTGTCTATCTAAAAAGATTTGTCTAAATACTCGATGAATCGTCCCCTATGGGGTTATGACGATTTATTTTCACTATCTATTGAATTGGAATCTTCTAAAAGTAGGTTTGACAGGGGGGGTTTCCGTGCAATCTCTTACATGAAGAAGTATATATTTTGGTCAATTTTCATTGTTTTCTTGTGCTTCAATTAGCATTGTATCTCTTATTTGACTAGTGTTATCAGTTCGACCCCACACTCATTGTGATTGTGTATCTATGTGAAGTCTTTGTTGGAGGAAGTCTGCAATACGTGGGATAGGAATTCTTACAGGAGAAATTTAATTGCAGGTCTTGAATCATCAATATCCATGTCAACTTGGCCATTGGCTTGCTAGGCACCATCGACTGCCACACTTAACTGCAAGCTTCTATTCCTCCCAGGAGCCTTTGAGGCACTCTCAAGGGATGCTCTAGCGATCTGTCATGCCTGGGTAGGTTTTATATGAGATTTTCAAAGATCCCTCTCATTTCAAAACTCTTCTTGTTTCTTTTGTCTTTTATCCTACTCTATTTTTTTAATATTCATTGAAGGCTTATGGATCTGTGTTCAATGCACATATTTCTTGTTTGAATTAGTTATCTTTCTCTCGACTTCTGGAATTTTCGACTTGGGTGTGGTTTGAATTCAGTTCAACTTTGCATTTAACTTCGACTTTGACTTATCTCATCCCATGGATCATAGATCCCCCCAACGCCAACCCGAATTACTCACGATCGACGATTTCTATTGTCATTTTTTGTACGCTCATTTCTTTAAAAAGTAATCCCAAGATTCTCTGGTATCTTTGGAGTTAGTTTCCAAGAACCTTTCCCACTCTTCTTGTCTCTTATACCAATTGGAGTTTGGAGGAGGATTTTTCAAAGGGGTCAGTACTCGACAATGTCATCAACTCCTTTTTCTAAGAAGAATTTATGTAGTAGGGAAGGGACAGTGCAAAGGAACCCGTCGTGCAATTTCGTATAGAATTTGTTCTTGATGGTTTGGACTAACTCTATGTCTTCAATTGCTTGATCTTCGATGTAATCTTCCAAAATCCTATCAAACCACTCGTTTAAGTTTTTCTTCCTTTGTTTATGATCTTTTACATCAACTGCTCATCGGAAGTGGGTATGCGCATTAGGATGATTGAGATATGCAAATAATGCTTCTGGAATGGCTTCCAGAAAATGTTTGTGAGTTTCTTAGAAGAATTGAGTGCGTGCTTCAGTGAGCATCAGTCAATTTCTTCTTCCATAATTCTTGATGTAATTGATAATTTTATGCTCCCACCATTCACGTATGTCTTCCAAAGTTAGCATCTATGTGCATTTTTTATGTGCATGCCCAAGTTCAAAACTATCAGCAACGAAACCAATGTTGTAGTCTGGAGGAAAGTATGAGAAGGTTGCTAGCAGGTCCTTACAAAGAGCATTACACACTACAAAATTATATATAAGAACACATGGACGCATAGAAGAACATACACACGTGGGGGAGAACCATCAATAGTGTTTATTATATATATGTCCAAAACAACCTCTATCTTTACATTACATGATAGTGTATATATATGTGTGATATATAGTTACCAGTCGGTTTCATTCCTTAATTGTTTGGTTGGTCGACGTTAATTGTCTATTCGACCGACTTCCTAACCGATTACTGCAATCGACTTGGCTATTTGCCTTGCGGTCTAGTTGACGGGGCTGACCAACCCCTACAATAGGTATGAAGAATTTAAAAATTGTTTTTCTTAGTTTATCATGAATCATAAACTTGTGTTCAAAGTTCAAAGTTACTAAAATATTGATGTGGGAATGGAAATGAATAGGTTGCAGGAGTGGACATATAAATTGAGATTGTCTTGTCTTCTTGCAAACATATTTTTTTATCTTCGTATCTATTTATGTGTAAATTCACCAAGAGAATATGTTTCATTATCTCTTCAATTGGAAGTTGCATTGAGGTCTTTTTTGAAATTTATTTATTTGGTAATATTATTCTTAACAATGTGCATGGGTGTCCAATTCTATCTTGATATATTTTATTCATAAGTGAATATGCAAGACAACCAATGCAAAAGACTCACATAGGAGATAAATCATATTAGAATATCCATACTAGCTATAACACCAAGAACATTGAGAGTGTCAATTTTAACCCAACACAAGAAACACATATCATAAATATTTGTCCACTATAAATTATTTAATTAGAAAAAATCGCCTAATTACTTTATTCAATAAATAATTATTCACAAAGTTCGTATAATTTTCTATGAAAAACTTGAATGATTCAACTAGCATAAAGTGGACATTGAATGCATTATTCGCCTCCCTTTATAAACTCTAGGATAAATATCGCATCCTTAAAGTTTTCCCTGTCAAAAATGCTTGAGTTAATTTGGTTTATTGCACTGGGAATAATATAGTTATGCAACATTAATTTTTAATGGTACTCTAAGTGTAGACCTAATAACCCACTTTTAGACCATAAAAAAAAACATATATAAAGATATACTACTATAGAGAAATTATTCCAATGAGAACAACCTTATTTTTTTGATACACAACAATCAAATTGTTTGTACACCTATGTAAACTTTAGTAGTCAAATCATTGCATGAAATGGGTCCCTTGTCCCACAAACAAGGGGTCTCATACACCAATTTGGTAAATAGCTTGGCTATTGTAACACCCTGCTACTAACCCATAATATTTTTTTTCTGATACCATTAATTAATGTATGCAATAGGCTAAAACTCCCATGCATAAAAAAACAATTTCAATCAACATGAATGCAGGTAATTAAACATACACATAACAACATGTAATACTCAAAAACACGGAGTTTATGCATGGAAATTTAAACCCATAAACAAAGATATTGAACAAAGATAAAAACACTTATCTTTTAAATCAAATGTGCAACCAATTGTAGAGGATGGATGTCCCACCCAACCATTGACTTGTTTCTCCAAATCTCAACAACAAGTCACCCTCAAGTTGGGGCTTGGAATCCGCAAGAAAAAGGGATCTCCTTAAGGTGTCTATTATCCACTCCCAACAAACTAATTCTCTACACCCATCCCAATCCACCATCTCTTCCCCACAACCTACACAACCCAAGGAATGGGATCCCCTTCTCTGCTACAGAGTCCCTTAGGATATCCCCCTGCCCTCTAGGGATCCAACACAGGTTGGTTATGAATCTCTTTTGTTGGGGACTTCAGGGAATTATGGTTGAAATAGAAAACTCTCAATAGAAATTTATTTTCTTTACATAGAAAAACTCACTCTACAGACCTAACAACCTTCTTCCTCGTGCATTTTACAACTCCCACAAAACCCACATTGACTATCTTCCCATTTCAGCACTCAACACCCTCTTGTTGTCCCAAACTGTGCATGTAAAAACTACTTACAATACCCATTCAAATTTCCCTTTTTTCCCAAGCATGCTGACTCTCACATTCCCCAATGTTGATTGTACTCAACCCCCATGCTCTCAATAACTATGGGAAGTAACTTTTCACTGAACCTCATTACATATATTCAATGACTAGGTTTTTGATACACTCAAAAGGAAAATAGAATTCTCATACCAAAAATAATAATAATAGGAAGTGGCATGGGATTAACATACATGAATAATCCCCCCTTAGATCCCCCTTCTCTCTTGTGGAAACTTATCCCCCATGACTATGTCTTTGTCTATCTACAAATGTCAATATATTTTATTTTGTTATTTTTTATATACAATGTTTACATATTATATTCATTGGCCCATGACCATATATCATATTTACATTATACATCGCTAAATTGGGGATTAAAATTGAGGATGTTATAGCTATGACCTTAAAATTATATTATTATTATTGTTGTTATTGTTATTGATTGATTGATGGATCCATGGGATCATCTATATAAACTCAAAGGTGTAACTAAGTCCCTTAAAATGAGGAAGACTTAGTCTACTTGAATCACCTTATGTGCACTCGAGATCCAAGTTTCATGCCTCAACTTGTTGTTGGCCCTCGACCAAGTTTCAGAGAACCTTGGTCACGTTTGACCACTTTTTGGGACTTCGACAGGTTGTCAAAGGTGGAGCGCAAGTCAAAGCAGAGATAGTGGGATCTTGGCCCCTTGTTTAAGGATTTTTGGGTTTTGGGCTTATGTAACGGGTATGGGGATGTCGGCCCATGGGTTTACCCATGTTTAGGCCCTTTTTTTAATGTATAAATAAGTAGCTAGGCGATGTAAGGGGAGAGCTATGTGTGTGTGATGTTTTTCTAAGTGCAAGTGATAGTTGTAAATGTTGTGTGCATGTTGTGTTGAACACTTGCAGAGCTAAGTGCAAGTGGATGTAAGAAACTTGTGTAGGTCTTTGTGTTGTAACCTAGCTCAGGGAAGGATCATCTGGYGGAGTGCATGCAGATCTCATGTCCTATGCGGAGTAGGATCTTGTGGCTCTATGCATGTAGATGCTTGACAGAAGACAATAAAGAGAAGAAGAGTTGGTGGACGTAGCCCTAGGCTGGGGGTGAACCACATATATCCTATGTTATGGTTGCTTTGTGCATTATGGTTATTTTATTGTTCATATGATTTATGCTTAGTACAGTAATGTATGTTTAGATGTATCTGATATGATAGCTTAGTGCTTGGTGATGTGAATGAGTACCAGATATGATCTATTTTGATGTGCTTAGTGCTTGAATGTGTTGGATCCTATTGAATATTGTGTTGCGTTGTAATTAGGGTTTATCTACGCTGTGAACAGAGGATAAATACTAATGAATGATAACTGCTAAGTGTTATGTTAAGGTGTTGTAATCACATATTTGTGTCCCAGCTAGGTTGAAAACACTTGATTCTTGCAACCACCCCTGCCTCTACCTAGGGTGATACTTCATCGGCTTCACAGGTGTTGCCAAAAGAGCCGGTAGTTAGGGTTTTTTTGGTGCGTTGTTGAAGCGTTGAACCCTGGGTCTGCCCTTATGACAACAAATGGTTCCATTGCTGGGACCTGAAACTGTGATTGTTGGGAATTGAGGAAAAGAGGAAGCTCTGTGCGTAGATCTATTGCCCTAGTGCACAGTACTCTACTTGAATTACGAATATTTGTACTAAGAGAGGAGGCAGATCCAAAGAAAAGGGGTAAGATCTTAAAGCTTGTGCTCTATTAAAGGTAAGATAAGTGGAAATTTTTGTTTCAAAACTATGGATCTATGTATGTTTGATAAAAAAAATCCTAATCTTAAAATTAGGGCACAACTAGATAAAAGAAGGTTTGATATGGGTAGATCTGATAGAAATAATGAAAGATATGTTATTCCTACGCATAGAAAGAATGTTTGGACTAACAAATGGATGCAGGATCCTAGGAAGATTTTTTTGCAGGTTAGCCACTATGATCCTAGTCTGCAGTACAAGAAAGGTTGGGGATCATTTAAGAGAAAGAGAGGATTAACTCTTTGTTACAATTGCAGAAGACTAGGACATCTTGCTAAGGAATTCCCTGGTAGAAGACCTAGTTGTCTTTGTTGTAAATCTATGGACCATGAAGTTCTAGATTTCCCTAGAATGATTGCGAAGGTTGAAAAAATGAATATGAGACAAGAAAACCCTGAGGAATGCCAAGAAACTGAGACCATGGCAGAACCCCAGAAATAATCAGAGACTGTATTACTACAAATGAAAGAAACCCTGAATGATCACAGAGATAT
This sequence comes from Picea sitchensis, assembly GCA_010110895.2. NCBI lineage: Eukaryota > Viridiplantae > Streptophyta > Pinopsida > Pinales > Pinaceae > Picea > Picea sitchensis. Next base: position 246,063 of record SNQJ01S0003452.1, read on the forward strand.
CAACTTATCAGAGATCTTCAAAGAAAAAGAGTGTATAGAAACAAGAATAGGAGACTTCGACATTGACTGTGTTCTAGATGAGGAAACACCAGGTAAATATCATGACAGAAAGAACCTGGGAAATTTTGGGAAAGCCTATTATGATTCCTTCATTGGGAGGAATAGGATTATTTAGAGAAAAGTTGATAACCCTATGTGGAAGACTTACCCAGACATCTATGAGTTCTCATGGAACTTCGACAGTGGAAGAATTTGAGGTTGTTAAATTTATTGAGAACAACACCCCATTTGTTATGTTACTAGGAAAAACCTGGATTGAGAAAGATCAGACCTGAAGAAAAGAAGAGGAATCTCTAGAACAGAAAAAACAAGAACTAAGAGACTTCATGGCTAAGAAAATAGCACACTTACTGAAAGAACAAGAAAACTAGTCAAATCTACTGAGGACCAAAAATCTGGATGTCGAAGTTGAAAGAACACAAGAAGACTTGAAACACCTATCTGTATAGAAGAGTAGAGCACCTACCACAGACAGAGAAGAAGTATTGCCCTTGAACCCTAGAAAAGACCACCAACAGTGCGAAGTTACTATGCCAAGAGGAGATAAAAATCAGAATGGAAAGAGGAATACCGAGACGAAGATCACAGGGAAGAAGGCTAGAAAGCTCAACAAGAAGAAAGCAAAGTTGGAGAAATTACAACAAGTTCCAGAGAAGACTTCGCAGAAGGAAGGTCTCTAGAATTTGAACTTCGCCGGCATATCAAAGCAGCTCATATTGGCACTTTGCCATGGCGAAGCAATATAACTGTTAGAGACATTATGATTGTTAGATTGATGCTCCCGAATGGTTAGAACGATAGTTATGATCAAAAAGATTGTCATCGGACCATTGGGACCGTGCCATAATAGACAAAACTGCATTGATGAAGGATTCTTGTCCGTTGGAAGGATCTGTTACATCGATGTCTACTTATTACATCGACTGTTGCACCGAGAACACTTTTACAAATTGTATCTGAGCCAACAAGAGAATGCATTGTTACTATGCTATGTTTACTGAGACTTCACAACCTGTTCTATTGCATTGATCATTTTTTCATCGTCCTGAGTTATCCGATCTTGAGCGTGCATGTCGGATGAACTCAGCGCAGTAGAAAATTTCGTAGAAGAAATCCTAATCAATCTAATGGTCGAAAAAGTAATGTCCGCGGGAATTCAAGTTTCATCGATGAGAGGAGTCAAAGCATCCCCGCCGACTGCTCATGGATCTGGACCATCCAAATTTGTAACTGAGAAATGAACCAAGCATAGCGATGACTTGACGAATGTGAAGCTCATCCCATCAATATTTCCTTACTACATCATGCCTTTGGCCTACACGGTGAGTCGTGACAGTGTCCCAAGGGACTTCAATTACACCCTGATTGCTGCATACCTCCCGAAGTGGATACGTGCAGTTAAACCATAGCTGGATAAGATCATGACATTAAATATCAGCGACTTCAACCTAGGGGATCGCAAGAACTACAACATGCTCGCCCCTCACAGGTATTTGACTAGGACGAAGGGGAAGAAGTCGAGGATAATCCCCCAACCATGGACTATGGACTTCGCGCAGTCCACTATTCTAATTGTAATGAAGATACCCCATTTTGGAAGGAACCAGGAGGTTAACGTGTGCGTTAATCTCCTACTATCGTTCTTCCATGGAGGCTATCTATGGCTAGACAAACGCATCACCATCAACCCAGTGTTGATCCATCGGATCACCAGATTGACCATGCAGGGACCAGACCCGCAAGACTTTTACCCAAGAAAGGTTGCAGACCACACCCTAACGCAGAAGATTAAAGATACCTACGGTGATGTGGAGAAGGGAAAGCAAGACTACAAGGTATCCTCCATCCATAATGATGCAATGCACCTCACTTGCTAGTTGATTTCTAGTAATCTAGTAAAAAAGAACAAACCCACGCAAGTCACGAGGTTGGTTGTTGAACTCGCAGGAAAATGCGTGGAGGGGCTACAAATGAACTAGGTAAGCTACTTAGTTAACCAATTAGAACAAGACTGTCGCAAAGCTTAGGATCAGATCTATGAGTTCCATTTTAGGTGATTGTTTATCCTCATCGCATTCATTGCTTGGGAGATGTTGGGAGGTGCGACCTTCCCTGAAATAGAGCCATCTGAACCCTTAGCCACGAAGTTCACCACGCTCTGGTATTCTAGCGACATAGGAAAACAATGGCAGTCAAACACGGTGTTCCACACCTACTACCTACAATTAAAGAGGGATATTGAGGTTGTCCCTCATATGACGTCGAACACCCTGTACAGGTTCAGGCCATTTGTGAAGTTCGACGTAGACAGACATTTTATCTATATCACTGCATGCAGAGACGAACACAAAGAAGTACTATAGAGTTATTACAAGCTAACAGAGGAGGACCTAGAATAAATAACTAAGGAATGGCCTGCAGAGCTCCTTATCCATGTTAACCTGGAAGAACTATCTGACCCCGAACTAATCGGAAGCCCAGTGGTCACTTGCAAAGAGTATGATACACCTGGGACTAGCAGAAGGAAGAAGACAGAAGAGATACAGAAGCTGAACAACGCATCATATGAGACTACTTCAGAATCACCTAGCGGAGGAGGTGATGACGAAGTAGACAAAGAAGAGAACAATGGAGTAGAAGACAAGCAAAATCAAGGCGAAGTAACACCACCACAGAATCCCCCTGATGACGCAGAGTCGTCTAACAAAAGAGAGGTTTCTCCCACGAAACCCACATCGCGGAAGAAATCAAAAGCTAGTAAGACCAAGATGCAAACTGTGCTCACGCTCAATGACTTCGACTTCATCATCAGAGCTGTATGAGATGCCTTAGAAGGAAATTTGAAGAAAAATGAAGCTAAGCTCGAGGCTTTTGAGGCAGAGCTACCCAGATCAAAGTGACTCGGGACGAGTCACAGGTGAGTATTAGGGGCCTATTGGCCATCAACCAAGTTTTGGAGAACCTTGGTCGTGTTTGACCACTTTTTGGGACTTTGACAGGATGTCGAAGGTGGAGCGCAAGTCGAAGCAGAGATCGCAGGATCTCGGCCCCTTGTTTAGGGATTTTTGGTTTTTGGGCTTATGTAACAGGTATGGGGATGTCGGCCCATGGGTTTACCCATGTTTAGGCCCTTTTTGTAATGTGTAAATAAGTAGCTAGGTGATGTAAGGGGAGAGCTATGTGTGTGTGATGTTGTGCTAAGTGCAAGTGATAGTTGTAAATGCTTTGTGCATGCTGTGTTGAACAATTGCAGAGCTAAGTGCAAGGGGATGTAAGAATCTTGTGTAGGGATTTGTGTTGTAACCTAGCTCGGGGAAGGAGGATCTGGCGGAGTGCGTGGAGATCTCTTGTCCTATGCAGAGTAGGATCTTGTGGCTCTGTTCATGTAGATGATTGACAGAAGACAATAAAGAGAAGAAGAGTTGGTGGACGTAGCCCCAGGCTGGGGGTGAACCACGTATATCATGTGTTATGGTTGCTTTGTGCATTATGGTTGTTTTATTGTTCATATGATTTATGCTTAGTACAGTAATGTATCTTTAGATGGTTCTGATATGATAGCTTAGTGCTTGGTGATGTGAATGAGTACCATATATGATCTATTTTGATGTGCTTAGTGCTTGAATGTGTTGGATCCTGTTGAATACTGCGTTGTGTTGTAATTAGGGTTTATCTGCACTGTGAACAAAAGCTAAATACTAATGAATGATAATTGTTAAGTGCTCTGTTAAGGTGTTGTAATCACAGATCTGTGTCCCAGCTAGGTTGCAAACACTTGAGTCTTGCAACCACCCCTGCCTCTACCTCGGGTGAGACTTCATCTGCTTCCCAGGTGTTGCCGAAAGGGTCAGTAGTTAGGGTTTTGTTGGTGCGTTGCTCAAGCGTTGAACCCTAGGTTTTCCCCTGTGCCAACACTTGCACATCGGTTGACCTTGTCAAAACCACTTTTAGTGTATACTAATAAACCCTTAGGTGACCTTTCAATTGTCTTCAAAGTAACACCAACTTACATCATAAACATCGAAGTTAGGAAGATCGTGTTGTTCTAACATGCCATTAGGAATGCTTGAGTTAATTTGGTTGGTTGCACTGAAAAAGAATCTAGTTATGTAACATCAATTTTAATCAATACTCGAGTGTAAATAATTTAACTCACTTTTAGATCTTAGAAAAAAAACATATATAAAGATATACTAATATTGTCCCACAAACAAGGGGTCTCATACAAACAATATTAGATTATAAATTACAAATTAAAAAAATTCAAATAAAAGAATCTTTTTTTTCAAATCATAATTTCATTAATAAAAGTGAAATTACATTCTTCAAGTAATTAGTAACAAATCCTAATACCATCTAAAGAATCCATATCATCAAAAATATCCCATAAACTATTTACTTGCATAAAACAACCACCATATAATAATAATAATAATAATAATCTATTTTCAAGGTCACAACTATTGATTTTACCCCTCTACCCAACACGCACCAGTTAATTCCAAATAAATCACTTATTGGATTAAAGCAAAGCTGAGTAATCAACTAAAAATTACAACAGAAGCATAAATAAGGAAACCAAAATCTCACACACAAGACACAAATATTTTTGGGTAGAAACCCATAGAAAAACTCCAAAGGGAAAACCAGTACTCATATGCTTTTATTATGATCAAATCAGGGCTCCCATAACATGGATAATGGCCCACTATGAGAAATACAACTACAAACAAATGTAGTAAAGTCTAATTGGTTGTATGGCCCTGAAACAACACGCTTTTGTAGATATGCATGCCTTTCCTTATGCTCAGCCGCGTATACATGTCTGTCTCTGCTAGCGCCCGTGTACACATATGGAAATACTATATGTAATCCTCCGTACAATGCTACCCTTTTCTTTGGCTTCAATCAGTTGAAACCCACTTGTGGTTGCCTCTACTCTCTCTTCTCTTTGACTTGTATGATCCCTAGATGGAATTCCTTCTCCACCTATCCACGATCTTGAATCGTGGTCCTTTGTGATCCAACCCTATGTTCATCAACACTTGGATGAAATACTCTTCACCCTCTCTCTATGAGATCGCATTCATTCATACAATGTGTAAGCAAAATTCCTTATTTGTTTCTACACTCTCAACTGACTTCACACTAGCAAAAGTCCTTCTTCCTTATCTCTGTGTAAAAGTCCCACCTTGGTCTCTCACCAAAAGTATCTCACCTTGGTCTCTCACCAAAAGTGTCTTCCTCCTTTACCCCAACCTTGCTTTTATAAGATTGAGTTATGACCTAACCCTAATCTCCAAAGTGATTGATGATTGAGATTACTTCTCACCTCACTTGAGATCAATGGTTATTATTTAATTCACTAATGCTAATTAAAGCACTTTCCTTAAATAAAACTCAACTCACTAATAAAAGCACTTTAGTTTAATAATTACTTTAATTAAAGTAAAGTCTCACACTTACAAGACTTTGGATGACTTCCACATGCTAGACACCAAGCCAATGTGGAAGTACCTGTCTGATGTTGCATGTGTCAACAACAGTCAAGCCAGACACCAAATTGGTGTATAAGACCCCTTTGTTTATGGAACAAGGAACCCCCTCCACGCAACGATTTCACTACTAAAATGTACGGAGATATACATACCCTACATCCCTCTAGATTTGAACCTGTAACCTCCAACCTTTATACATTTAAAAAAAATCTTAAAAAAATAACATAAATCAAACCAACATTTCAAAAACAACTACTCTTTAAATTTGAAATTTAAATTTAAACCTTATACTTAGAATATAAAATGACAAAAACAAACCTATACTAATAAATGACAAAAACATCGTTGAATCCCCTCACTATAAAAAATTAAATAAATAAATATTCACATACAAAATATTATGACCGCCCTCGCTAATTTATAATGTCCACATTAAGATGGCATTATTTGAGAAGCGAATGGGTCTTTTATCATATTTTATCTGCTCCCCATGTTCTTCGTATAATATACTTAATAATATATAATATTTTTTTTTAAATGGGTCTTTTTGTTTTTCACTCCACTTGTTCTACTTATAATATAATTGATAATATATTATGTTTTTTCAAAGTTTTAAATACACATTTTCTCCATGTTTTGTTCCAACATAGAGTTTGGGTTAAACAAAGTAAATGAAATTTATTAATTATTATAATATTTTAACCAACATAGAATTTGGGTTAAACAAAGTAATTCATTAATTATTTATAATGTTTTAAGTAACGCATAGACAAATAGAACATTTTTAGTAATTGATCAATTATAATACTAATTTGATTGTAACACTTAATTATTAAATAATTAAATAAAATAAAAAAATTGTAGGAATGTGGTTAAATTGTAACACTTAATTATTAAATAATTACATAAAAATCAAATTTTGTAGGAATGTGATTAAATATAATTTTATTTTTGTTTGATGGGTTAATTTGAGTGGATGGGTGTTATAAATTACAAGAAGAACGTTATAAGATCAAGTAATTGAGTTATTTTTTTTGTGAATGTGTATTCCCTCCCAAAAAAATCATTTTTTTTTTTAAAGTTGAGATAAATATATTATATTTTTTAACATATAAATTTAAATTATTTAATAATGGGAAAAAAATTAATTTAAAATTTTAACATAATTTTAAATTTAAAAATTCTTTATAAATATTAAAACAATTATATAAATTATTATTATATTAAAAAATCTATATAAATGCAAATTATTATTAAATACAAATTATTATTATATTACTATATATAAATTACTATTATATTAAAAAATCTATATAAATTCAAATTATTATTATATTATTATATTTTAAAAAAATTACAATTATTTTTTACTCATTATTTATTTAAGTTATTTATTATGAAAAACATTTAATACTCAATTAATTTATTATGATTTATATTTTTATTTATTATAAAAAGTATTTAATATTTTAATTATTTATTTTTATAAGTGTTATTTATTAATGATAAAATATTTTTTAATTTAATAATTTTCTCAATACTATTTTAATATTTTTTTAGAATAATTATATAAAGTATTTAATACTTGAATCATTCATATTCATTGATACTCATTTTTTAGAATAATTATATAAAGTATTTAATACTTGAATCATTCATATTCATTGATACTCATTTATTATTATTGTTAATTATTATTATGATTTATTTTGTTAAAGTATTATTTATTAATAACTAAATGTTTATAAATTTGATAATTTCTTAATATTATTTTAATATTTTTTGAGAATAATTATATAAAGTATTTAATACTCAAATTATTCATTATAACCCATCTTTTATGATTGTTACTTATCAATGACCATTTTTTATGAACTTGAATGATTCACTTAGCACCCTTCTAATATCATTTTTTATAATTCTCTACATAAAATATTTAATGTTAATATTCATTATGACAGCCTCCTATAGATGTTATTTACTATTAATCAAATTTTTTATAAGCTTGGATAGTCTACTTAAAAACTTTCTAATATATTTTTTTAGAATTAAGAACATGGAATATTTAAAACTCAAAACTTCACTATGACCCATCACTTATGGACATCATTCATTAATGATTTTTTTATGAGCATGAATAGTCCACATAGAAACCTTTTATATCGTTTTTAGATTCAATATGTAGAGTAGTATTTAATATTCAAGTTATTCATTATGACCCATGTATTATTAGCATCATTCACCAATTACCATTTTTTATGAACTTAGCTCTTTAGCAACTTTTTAATTTCATTTTAAGGCACTAAGTATCTAGAGTATTTAATATTTAAGTTATTCACTATGACTTATTTCTTATGAGCCATATTTAATACTCAAGTCATTCATTATGACCTATTTTCAATGAGGGTTATTCACTAATAAGTAGTTTTTTTATGAGTTTGAATAAATTACTTAGCACTTATTACATCAAGTAATGCTCACAAAGGTGGAGAAGTGAAATTGGAACTAGTAAAATCAATCGTGGACTGTCAATCTTCACTTCTAGGACTCACACTCAATAATAAAGACTTCTTGAGAAGGTTACCCATCTCAATATCCCTTTGGTTAAAGCAATTTAACCATAAATTTTTCCCCATAATCAAGCCACTCAACATGCTAGTCCTTTTGAAAAATCTTAGCAAGTATTGTCCCATATGAATCATTCATTCAAATATCCCTTCTCTTTATTAAAGCATGTGAAGAAATTCCATGGTCCAACATATGAAATATCATATTTTGGGACTACCTATGTGGAGTATCTAATATGAGAGTCACTTGCTATGACCCATCTCCCATAAGCATCATTCACTCATGAATAGTTTTTTATGGCCTTAAATTTTCTTAAGTAATGCTCATAGGGGTGAGGAAGTGAGATTGAATTTAGCAAAATGAATCACATAGCATCAATCATAACCTCTAGGATTTTCTCCAAATAGCAAAGACTTCTTAGGAAGGTCACTCATCTTAGTACAAACTTAGTGTAAGAGAGCTTACTTAATTTTAGAGAAAGTTGTTACATACCCCAAAATCCATCTTTATCTAAGATGTGTTTTTTTATCACCGTGTTATTGAAATAGAGAAGAAGAGACACATTTACTATGTTGACTTTTAGAGGAGCATGCAAACAATGAATCTCTTTTATAAGTAAGAGCTTGGGTTCTACTCAACATATATATTCATTACATTATATTACTTACTTTTTCTCGACCTCAAACATTAAGAGAAACCACTATTTTGATCTTTGCTTACAGGCCTATGGGCAACCTTACTCTTGTATTTGTGTGTTTCTTATTTCCTCATCTTTCTATAATTTTTTCTTAAACTAATTTTTTATGTACTTCATTTTTTTAAATGCTCTAAATATTCTATTTTTTTATTTTTATTTTATATCTTCTTCCTATAATCCCTTAAACCAATTTTGTTCACTTCTAAATGTTAATATTTACTTTAATTTAATTTTACAATTCACACTTTCATAAGTTTTTTTAAACATGTAACTAAGTACTCCACATTCTATCCCATAAGTAAGTGTAAAATAATCATTATGGCTTACAAAGAGTCTCAATCAAAAATGAATTTATGACTAGAAAACATGTCATAACCAGGATTTGCACTTGTGTGAGGAGGATAACAATTCTTCCTCTCAACCATCTGAGCTAGTCCAATTGGCAAAATTTGAGGGACGTACAGGTGAAATTGATCCACTTATATATGCATGAGTCACAAGATCATTTACTATAATATTTATGGGTATAACCACATGTTTGATCATTATCCCAAAATAACCCCATGGTTCCAAAAAAAGTCATTACAAAATTTAAACCTTATCCATTGATAAAAACCTCCTTACTCCTCATCAAGAAATCCAATTTCTTTGAACTCATTAATTTTTTATTTCAATATTAATTTTACTATATCCAAAATAAATTTTAAAAACTATAAATAATATTTCCTTATAATTTTAAATTTTGAATCTCTATCACTTACAAAAAAAAATTACATATCATATCATGTTGCAATTATAATAAATAATCTATTAACCCTCTTTAACAATTGCAATAACTTTGTTCAAACAATATATTCTTTACATAAATACCCACCCAAAAAAAAAAAAAACCTATAAACATATCACTTAGAAGAATCCATCTATAAAAGACTAAATGGATTCTTTTATTGACCAAACAAATCCATAACATTCTCAACAAATTTAATTATTATTATACATGTCCTTTTATAATACACTCAAAGTTGTGGGCCAATTATATCTTTTTAAATAAGAATTGTAGAACACGTATGTTTAATATATAATATTTTATTCCGACCACAAGAGGATTGGAGCTCATGATGTTTGGATAAGAGTTTGACTTAACATCCCTTGCCATTTGGCACAACGTGGCTCAATTATGTAATAGAGATTCATGTTGATTCTAATCAACAAATCTAAACTTGAAGGATACTCTAAGGTTTCTATTCATAATTTATTATTTGGAATCAAGTGGAAAAAGATGGGATACTCTTTGATATGACATTTAGGAGTGGTGGATGACCTTAATTGGAAACAATCATTATTATTATTATTTCTAGTTATGGAAACACCACCACCTTCAAAAGATATCAAGTTTAATTATGATACAAGCAAAATCTAATGTCATAATAAATCAAATTTATAAAGTCTCTCTATTAGAAAAGGACATGGATCTCTTATTTGGTTTTTTTTCCTTATGGGATTGGGTAATTAATTTATTGCCACCATCATGGTAGCAACCTTAATAATTTCGGTCATTAAGCCAACATAATGATCCACCTTTGGTTTCAATTAATTTAAATCAGTTCATAATCAAAAACATTAAGTCATCATTATAATTCCACCTTCTCTTTCACTTCAGACAATAATCATGGAATGAGATGGACTCTACTTTCCACCATTCTAAATGATGGAACAAAAAATTATAATAATTTAAAGCCAAGTTGGGTAAAATTCACAACAAAAACTTTTATGTTTCCTAGGTCACCTTCCTGGATTGTGAATCTATGTAAGAATCGTTACAACATATATTGTGCTTAGAGAAACCTCTCTATCAAAATGATGAAGGTAAAAGGAACATATGAAAAGTAAACTAAGCTCAAGTTCAACCAATTAATCCAAAATCCTTGGTTAATAGTTGTTTGAATTTTCCAGTGGTTTATGATATGTGTGAAATTTTCATTACATAAGGTTTGAAAATTGTGATAGCCAATATTTTTTATACCATGCCTTAATTTATATATTGGGTTTATTTAGAAAATAGAATGGCAAACATGTGGTTCAATTAAAACTTTTAAAGTGTGCATGTTTTGGCATTGCGCACACATGTAAACCTTCATCTTTAAAGATTAGGTGGTGCAAGTGAAGGTGTGCATGTATGTACGGTTGGGTGATGGAGGGGCATAATAAAACAAAAGCATCTAAATTGTTTATTTCAAGAAAAAGGGATGAAGTACATTAATACTTGCCTCTAAAATAATTTAGAGAAAATAGATATGAAAGTATGATATTGAACTCGACTAGGTCCCATGTGGAAAGAAAGGAAGAGTGGTATTTATTAATAATTAAGGTAAAATAAAAGAGTGATATGTTGCAATGAACATGCGATTTAGCAAAAGTTGAGATATGCATTGTGGAAGATATCTTATAGTGAGTGCTCATTTGAAAACCAATAGGATCTATATGTTATTTTCTATGCAAGCATAGATGTAAATGGTCATGGACCTCTCTATATTAATGTATGATTAGGACATGCAGTGCCCCCTGTGAGGTCCAAGGGGCAGTGCTCATGAAAACCTCTTAATTGTAAAGTTTTTATGACATTTGGTGTACCAAGTTCCAAATGTGCATGTCATTTTCCAACTTGCACAGTGCACATAGACATCTTAAGAGCTTGCACATGTACACATCGATAGCCTAACATTAATAACCTTATGCATGTGACCTTTAACAGTCTATCCATAAGCCTATAACATGATTGTTAAAGTGAGGCACCATACTATTATAAAAAAGGGAATTCCCAAGCTATAGGATCTTGGAAGGGAAGTGTGAAGCATGGCTTATGGAGTGATTCTTTCCATAAGGAGTATTTGATGGTGGTACCAAACCTTAAGGATTCTTTCTATATTCTTGTGTATATTCTTATGCAGATGTATTTTGATATTTCTTAAGTTAAGGGCTATCTTCTCTCTTATATCTATCAAAGTTTACTGCACATATGCACACTTCCATAGGATAACATCAGTAATCGTATGCATGTGACTTTTAACAATCTATCCATAATCCTATAACATGATTGTTATAGTGAGGCACCACTATAATGTGATTGTTATAGTGGTGCCTGACTATCTTTGACCGTTGGTTGACTATTCAACCGACAATCTTGTCGACTACTCGATCGATTGATGTAGATATCTGGTCGATCACTCGACAAACTGTTTCCAGATGTTGGTCGACCGCCTGCCCGACAATCAGAACTTGAGGTTTCAACACCCCCCCATCAACACATGGCTCTAGAGATTCAGGACGTGAAATTAAGTCAGCATGACACCCCCCCCATAATTGCATCTTCTTGAACCCAAGCATCGAATGGAGCTTGATAAACTTAGCTTCAAACAAGGATTTTGTAAATCTATCAGCAATATGATCATTTTCTCTACAATAAACAAGAGAGACAATGTTCTCATGTAGCAACTGTCTCAAGTAGTGAGCATGGAGCTCAACATGTTTCATATTTCTTGGTGCAATAGGGTTTTCAGCAACCTGAATCGCACTATGATTGTCACAGTAAAGTGTAGTCAAGGTATGTACAGGAAATCCAAGTTCACCCAAGAGATGGTGAATCCATATTTCATTTGTAACTGCATGAACGACACCACGATATTTTTCTTTTGTAGTCAACAGAGAGACTACCTTATGTTTCTTGCACAACCAAACAAACAGTCTAGTGCTGAAGAGAAACACATAGCCATAAGTTGACTTATAATCATCATTGTCGCCTTCCCAGTCAAAGTCAGTGAAGACAACCAATGAATATGAACTTTGACAATATTTGATACCAAGATGATTGGTACCTTTGAGATAGCAAGCAATCCTTTTGACTGCTTTCTAGTGGCTTTCTATGGGATCTTGCATAAAATGAGAAACCACACTAACAACAAAGGAAATGTCAGGTTGACTGTGAGTCAGATAAATGAGACCATCGACCAGTTGTTGATAAAGTGTAGCATCGAATTTGGGGGTTTGACAAGTTTTTTTCAGCTTAACTCTAGATTGAAAAGGAGTAGCATAGGGCCTACAATCTTCCATCTTAAAACATGTCAAGAGATCCATTACCTATTTGGATTGAGAAATGAAAAAACCATCAAATAGTGGTAATACTTGAAGACACAAAAAATAATGCAAAATACCAAGGTCTATCACAGAAAAGGACTCAACAAATTATTTCTTCAATATGAGAATGAGACCAATGTTATTGTCAGCTATGACAAGGTCATAAACATATTAAGTAATAATCAAGGTGTTTCCATGAGTATGGAATACATATAAATTGTGATCATATTCACAACGTTGAAACCAAGTCGAAGAAAAAAATTGTTGATCTTAGCATACCAAGCTCTAGGAGCTTGCTTCAAACCATAGAAATACTTCTGAATTTGAAAAACCAAGTTAGAATCTGTCACAAAACGAGGAGGTTGTTCCATGAAAATTTCTTCATATAGGTCACCATGAAGAAAGGCACTATTCACATCCATCTGGTGGATCTGCCATTCAAAATGAGTAGTAAGGGAAAGAATCAGTTGAACAAAATTCATCTTTGTGAGAGGGGAAAAGGTCTTAATTTAGTCGATGCCTTCTTGTTGAGAAAATCCCTTCGCAAAAAACCAAGCTTTATGATGCTCAACAACACCATCAGAGGTAAATTTTCTCTTGTAGACCCATCGACACTTGACAACGTTCTTTCCTTGAGGTCGGGAAACTAAATCCCAAGTGTGATTCTTCAAAAGAGAATCCATATATGACTTCATAGCTTGTGCCCATTTAGGTTGTCCTTGTGCATTTGAGTAGGTAAGGGGATCAGAGGTTTCAAGAACACGAGCCATCAAAGCAACGATGGAAAACTGCTTGTGACTAAAATTTAGTCGGCCTGAAGAAACATCATCATCTTTAGGACCAACAGCTTCGGTTGTCTTTCCAGCCCATCTAGGTATAGAAGAAAGGGGTGAATTTTTGTTCATTACAGAAGGTCAATCAGAATCAGGAACAGTTTTACTCAAAGGAGATGGTGGACCAATTGAAATAGAAATCGATTAACTAGTCGACTCAAAGGTCAATGGCCCAATCGAAACAGGAACAAAGTTCAACTGTCCAGTCGAAGGACTAAAAAATAGAACAGGAGAACGAGATTCTGAAACAACATCAAAGTGATCATCATGTAACAATCTAGAGGATGCATTCAACAATTTGATTCCAGAAGAATTCTCATAAAACCATACACTTATTTGGATAATGATATGTTGTTTGATAGGGTCAAACAATCAATAGGTTTTTTACTCTTCATAGTAGTCCATCATGATTCAATCATGACACTTTGCATCCAATTTATTTATACAATTGTCGAAAATATTATTCCAGGAAACACATCCAATCACACAGATGTGACCGACTGAGGGATTCCTTCCACGCCATCATTCAACTAGAGTCACAGAAGGAACAAATTGATACTAGATACAATTGAGCAAATAGTTTTCACAATAAACAACTTCATCCCAGAAGAAAGGAGGAAAATATTTGGCCTACAAAGTAAATCTATCCATTTTCATTAATGTTTGATTCTTGTGTTCTAGTACGTCATTCTGTTGAGGGGTATGAGGAACTGACCACTACCAATCAATACTAGATCGAGCTAGGTATTCTTCTTCAAAATTTCGATTCACATACTGATCCGGATTATTTTCAGCATGAAATGAGAGCGGAGATATAATAAATAAATGTAAAAATATATCTTGGATATCCAATAATATAAGAAAAATATATCAGAGACGCAGCCATAAACATAGAGATACAATAATACACAAATTATATTAATGAGCGAAATGTACAAAACTGTAGAAATACAAAGTGAAAGACTCGTTAGAATGGTGGCATCTTATCTCTGAGAAGAGATTTGAAGACTACTCACATTCAAAAGAAGATGATTACAATGAGGCTCTAAAGGCCTTTTTAACATAAATAAAATCCAAAACCCTAACCCCAGAATATGAAAATCCAACATTTTTGCGGACCCCGTTTTGGGTAGTTTGGTGTATCAACTTCTTGGGGGCGTAACTTTGGCATATGATCTCCGTTTGGGGCTCACGATAGCTTGTTGGAAAGGTAGCGTCAAAGAGATTCATTTTGGGGTCTCAATCAAAGCCTTTCTTTGTCATTGAGGTGCTCAATCCCGAAAAAACTTCATTTAGGCCCTCAAAATGGCCCCAAAAGTTTAGGAACCAAAAAACTGCTAAAAATAGTAAGTTGTCGAAAGACTGTTTTGAGCCAGTTGGAATAGGTGGGTGGATACCAATATCCACTTGGATCATTCCTCTCTCCGTAGGAAAAAATTATATCCATTGCGTTGAGTGCTCAGGGGGGAAGGAAAAGCGTTTATTGAATCTGCATCTTGATGAGTTGCTTGCCTTGCTAGAGAAGTTGCGATGCTTAGATTGTTGAAGGTTGTCAAGAACCTGTGGCTGGAAGTGTTGGACCTTTTTAACAAGTCCGGATACATGATATTCCTATGTACAGAAGGAATATTTACGCTTTGTTTCAATCTTTTCGACCTAATTTTGTTGGATAGAAGGTGCTTGGACCGAGGTTGCAGTGGTTGTAGTGTCCTTTTGTTCACCTTTTGAGCATATTGTGAAGAAGCTTAATTTTGTAGTATGAAATAATACTTTGCGGAACTTTTTATGTGGGACATTAGTCGGAAGTACCTCTGGTATCCTATAGATATGACCCCCCAGAGTAACAATGACACTACGGGGTCGAGACTCATAAATAGCACGATGCTTCCACATATATGGATGGCCCAAGAGAACATCACAGACATCCAGTGGGGAAACATCGCATAATACCTCATCCTTGTAGGGATGGATGCCATATGACAATCGACACTGTTGGCTGACACGAAGATCTCATCCCTGCAAAGCCACCCAATGTTGTATAGTTGCGGGTGTAGTGTTGTCGACAATCCCCAACTGTTTGACAACCTCTGCTGAGATGAGGTTCCTCTGGCTTCCGCTATCAACAATAAAATGCAGCAGGGTCCCCTTCACCCACATCTATTAATGAAAAAGGCACTCCCCCTCTTCAGGATCTCCTGTTTCTTCTGGTTGAATTGTTGCGGTCGCGACAATAGCAATGGGGTTTGCATCAATGATATGTCTTCTATAGTGTTTTCTGAATCATTTTCTAAATCAGGGTTCGGTTCCTTGTCTTTGATCTCGTCCACCAATGACCATTTTGAGCGACATTCATCAGTGTTGTGCCAAGTGCTTTTGTGTAAATCGTACCATTTTCCAGTGCCCTTCTTCATCTTTCCTTTACCCTTCGTTTCATGTGGTTTGGAATGGTTTTCTGAAGGCTGGTTGTTAGGGCCGCCTTTACCATAATTTGGTTGGTGCAGATTTGAAGACCTGAATGCCCGCTTGTTTTGGTGCTTAAATTTCTGCTTGATTTTAAAAACATATCAATAAGCAACACCCAATGATGAGATGTCTAGAAAATCCATTTCAGTTTGGATGTATCTGTGTAGAGACCCACAGTATTTCAGAACCAAATGTCACGCGAAGTCTTTGATACCCATCTTGGTGCGCACGTTATGGAAGGTATTGGTGAAATCTGGCATTGCTTGGCCCCTCTCTTACCGCAATGTGGTCCATCTCATGTATTGGTCGTCATAGTTTCCAATAGGGTAATATTGTTCCTTGAATGCATCCACAAAAAAATCCCAAGTGGGCTCGGCCCCATATATTTCATACTCTTGTGTCGATGTTTTCTCCTAGTAAGCTTCCCACCAATGTTTGACATGGGGGAGATCCTTAAGGAGTGCGAAGGTGATCTTTTCCCTATCAAAGAAATTATGAACAGAGAAATAACCTTCTAGTAGATTTAACCATTTGTTTAGGCATCTGCATCTATCTGTCCTTCAAATATGGGAATATCAAAATTAACTTGTAGCTTGAAAGGAGAGGTGCCTCCAAAGTGGTTTCTTGATGAATACATGTCTTTTGTTATCGACAGGCATTGAAGTATGTGGGAAAAATTCTCCATCATTTCGTCCCTCTCTCACGTGAGAGCTTGCTCAAGCAATAGATTGATAGAATCATCTACTCTGTCATTTTTATTTTCTTCTGACATGGAGGTTTCTTGGGCGTGTGAGAGCAATTTTCCTCAAGAGAGACAAGCTCGAGACCCAACTTTCTATACTCATACCTCATTGGGGACATGCACTGCAAAAACAATCAAGAGCAGCCTGTTATGATACCACTGATCCAGATTATTTTCGACACAAAATGAGAGCGGAGATATAATAAATAAATGTATAGAGATATCTCAGATATCTAATAATATAACATAAATATATCAGATATGCAACCATAAACACAGATATATAGTAATACACAATTTCTATTAATGAGTGAAATGTACAAAATTGTAGAAATACAGAGTGAAAGACTTGCTAGAATGGTGGCAGCGTATCTCTGATAATATATGTGACGGCTACTCACATTCACAAGAATCTGATTACAATGATCCTATAAGGTCCTTTTTAACATAAAGAAAATTCAAAACCCTAACCCTGGAAGATGAAAATCCAACATTTTTGTGGACCCTGTTTTGGGTAGTTTGGTGTATCAACTTCCCAGGGGCGTAACATTGGCATACGATCTTTGTTTGGAGCGCACAATAGCTCGTTGGAAATTTATAGTTGAGAAGATTCATTTTGTGGGATCAATCGGATCCTTCGGCTATTATTTACATGATCGATCCCGAAAAAACTTCATTTAGGCCCTCAAAATGGCCCCAAAAGTTTAGGAACCGAAAAACTCCTAAAATAGTAAGTTGCCAGGAAACTGTTTTGAACCAATTGGAATAGGTGGGTGGATGATATGTTGTTTGATAGATTCAAAATATCAATAGGTTTTTTACTCTTCATAGTAATCCATCATGATTCCATCATGACTCTTTACATCCAATTTATTTATACAATTGTCGGAAATATTATCCTAGGAAACACATCCAATCACACAGAGGTGGCGGGATGAGGGCTTCCTTCCACACCATCATTCAACTAGAGTCACATAAGGAAAAAATTGAGTCTAGATATGATTGATCAAATAGTTTTCATAATAAACAACTTCATCCCAGAAGCAAGGAGGAAAATATTTGGCCTACAAAAGAAATCTAGCCATTTTGACTAACGTTTGATTATTGTGTTCTAGTAAGCCATTTGGTTGAGGGGTATGAGGAACTTACCACTAGAAATAAATACTAGAAAGAACTAGGTACTCTTAAAAATTTTGATACACATACTCACCACCATTTTATAATCTCAAGCACTTAATGGGTAGACCACATTGCTTCTCAGTAAAGGCCCTGAATTCTTTGAACTTTTCAAAGATGAGATTCTTGTTTTTCAAGAAATAAAACCAAGTGACATGAGAGATATCATCAAAAAATGTCAAAATATATCTTTCACCTACTAAGGAAGGTATATTATTGCAACAAATATCACTGTGAACTAGCTCCAGGAGGCTTTGTGCTCACCACACTTTTCCAGAGTCGAAGGGTGTCTGACTCTATCAGGGGGAAAAAATTTAGGTAGACTAAAAACCATATTCTGAGTTTCCATATACTGCAAACTTTGAAAATTTAGGTATCCAATTCGTTCATGCGAAATTCGACGGTGTTCATCAGTGTGATGAATAAGCACAGTTAGTTCAGATTTGAGTAGAGTCATGTCACAAAACTTATACAAACAGTTATTCGGGTCAACAAACCCTCTGGCTAAAATCAACCGACCTTTCTAAAAATCTTAAATGAAGTATCAATCTATCCAAAACTCCACAATCTTACCTATCTATGTTAATTGAGAAACCCACAAAAAATTGGCACT
Source organism: Picea sitchensis (assembly GCA_010110895.2). Lineage (NCBI taxonomy): Eukaryota > Viridiplantae > Streptophyta > Pinopsida > Pinales > Pinaceae > Picea > Picea sitchensis. The sequence goes on from SNQJ01S0003452.1 coordinate 264,844, forward strand.
AAGGTTCGATACATAATAGACATCGAAAATTATCCCATGTCAACAGGGAACATCACCATGACCAGCAATGTCGAGAGAAAATTCATCAACAACATACATATTTCTCTCCACATATTTTTCTAAGGATGTGAACAAGTAAGCATCCTTATCTATATGATGGGTGCACCTAGAATCGACTACCCATTCATTATGTGCAGAATGAGAAAGAAATGCTTGAGAAGTTCCAACTTGGAGGTGAAATTATCAGCGGGTCGACAAACAAAAGACACGTCTACTTCAAGGAGTTTGACCTTCTCCTCTAGGTCGTCTCTCTTCTTGTAGCATACTTTATCCACGTGTCCAGTCTTTCCATATTACTAACATGTATTCTTCTTTTAATTCTGATGGGGTGCATATGTCTTCCCTTTAGGTTTATGGTCGAGGCATTCGGGTCTTTGTATATGGGTATCAAAGTGTCGTCTTTCCTTGTGATTCAACTTTCCCTTTACCTTGAGCAAGTGATCTTGGTTATTTCCACCAAGACTACCTTTGTCGAGCAATTTGTTTTGAACAATGATCAATAAGCCACAAAAAGTTTCAAAGTTGTAATCCTTACCATCTTCCTCGCATGCTTTCTATTTTGTGCAGAAAGTCGAAACAGACACATTGAATGGTGTTCTCAGATTGATCAAGACAGACTCGATGAGTTTTTTGTCTTTTTTTAGATAATTATTTCCACATCCACCCAATTTCAAATATAGTTCCTTCACATGGGCCAAATAGTCCTTGATTATGTCGAAAGAATGAGGATCAAGAGGGGTCAACTCTTTCTCCAACCAAATGACACGGATTTCATCGACTTTATTGAATAGGGACTTCAACATTTTTCAGACTTGATGAGGGCAGTCAATTCTTCTAATGTGAAATTGAATCTCCCGTGAGATATGGTTCATGATGACCTCCACGGCCTCAACCTTCTTTCCATCAACAACAAATTTGGCCTAATATTTTGTTGGATCTAGAATTATAGTCTTTTTATATTGCCATAGTCCTTTACTCTTCAGTATGGTTTCCATGTCTAGAGCCCAAGATGCATAATTTGATCCATTCAAAACAATAAGATCGATCTTGTAATCCATCTTCAATATCTTGACAGATCTAATCTGTTTCCACAGGTTACATTCACCAAATCACTGGCCTAGATTAAATCACAAATAGATCTGAATCAACAACATTTGTAGACAACAGGTGAGGTCACAACCAGTTGCTCTGATACCATTTTGGGGATTGGGTGTAACCTAATACAAACAAATAAATAGAATTGTAGATAATCGAAGAGAGATAACCTTCAAAGAAACAGGTGGTGTCTAAAGACATTGTTACAACACTTAAGCACAGTGCATTGTTATCAGAACATCACAATGCATATTGAACACATAGACCATGTTTATCATTTGCATAAAACACACTTGTGTTACATGATAATGACCCATCAGGTCTACTATTTATAGCCTCAATATATAACCAACTTCCTTAGAATCGAGAATATCTTGTCCACATACAACTGTCGGTAGTTAAAGTTGACTTCGTCATATCCACATTGTCTAGTCGGCTCAAAAAGGATGATTGACCCGACCATTCATGTGCCCAATTCATAGTCAATTTCCCGGCTGGTCAATCCACCAACTAATTGTCTTCGATTGTCGATCGATTGTTTCATCAATAGGATTTTCGACTACTCGAACGACTGGTATAGATATCTGGTCGATCGCCCAACCGATTGTTTCTAGATGTTGGTTGACTGCCTGTTGATGGGTGTAAGTGACACACCATCAACTGGAAGATCAAATCCGGACCAGGGTTGTCTAAATAACCCAAGCCGTTTGGAGTGAGATGACCTGACGGGTTTAATGGCTCCGTTGGCCAACTAAAATCCTAAATGAGAAAAAGAAATGAAACTAATCTAGAAAACTACGATACTATGTACATGAATTTAATTATTTACAAGTGTTAAAGAAGAAACATAAGCATGTGATTATGAACATGGTATTTACAATTTGCAAGTTTTGGCGGATGTCTTGTGAAATCAATGTTTTTTGCAATTGCTTATGAAGTAGATAAAGAAAGCACATACATTTTATATTTTCTGTTTAATAATTTAAAATCTAAGAACTCAAAAATACTAATAAAACATAATTTGAAACAAGAACAAAATAACAGTCAAAGCCAATTTAAATTGTTCCTATTTCATTAATAAATAAAGTAATAACAAAAATAGAATAGGAATAAACTAACCTGAGATTAATCAACTAATGAGTTTATGTCTCTGCGCAAATCAAACTCCCAGCTATCTTGCATGTGAGAAAAACCTGTAACAGGCTTATGCTAACATTCCCAGAATAAACAAGGCATTTTTGGAGCAAATATATAAGAGCAGAGTAATAAACATATAGATCCGGTGATCTTGTAATGATGAACACTTATAGTAAAATAAATTTTAATATAAAGAATTCATGTAATACATCATTTAACATCAAACATAAATTAATGATATTTAAATGAAATAATGATCACAGATGTAATATATGAACAACAAATTACAGACAAAATTTAAAGTGCTAAATAAAATGAAATATCATATGTTGATAAGACTAAAGTTGTATAACATATTAACATTCCATAATATAAAAGGGAAAACGTAATGGGAAAGCGCCACACTGTTCTAAAGTCGAGGAGTGAACAACTTGTCCATACAATCTTGGAAATTACATGTCCATCATGCGTTCAAATCAAAGATCGTTTTACTACTGAGAATAAACAGTATTTAAACTAGTTTCAGGATTCAAATGCTCATATCACACAGGATAGATCCACAAAAATTGGATAATATTACAAAAATAGAGAAAATAGTAACCATTCATGCATGATTTGGTTTGCTCAAAAATAAACCAAAGTTTGATAAAAACATAAAAAAGGAGAAACTACTAAACATTTGAGCGTATAATTGAAAGTTTTTTGCTCCACACAATGAGCAGCATAATCTTCCATTTCCTGTGAATAGCAAAACCGATTTGATATATTAGAAAAACAATTACTAATTACTAATTGTTATTCAAAAGAGATTTGCTACAGAATTAGCAAATGAAATCAAAGTTTAAATCTACCTATTTCGACTTGGATAACAGAATTGAATGAAATCAAAACAAAATCGTTTTACCATTAAAAATTAGCCAAAGAGGGATCTGACAGTTTGGAATTTATAATTGCTTTGAAATTGGTTGTGTTCTTAATGATTATATTCCCAACCCTCTTACCCTTACGAATTTTCTTTATAACAGGTTTATCATCAATTTTTAAACTAGATTCTTTCATCGACACAGGAGGATCCTTTTCTTTTAATTCAGCAATCGCTTGTTTCATAAATTTTCCTAGTGAAAACCTACATGATAAATCTTTATCCACAAAGGTTTCATTAACAAAAAAAACTGGTCCAATAAATTCTTATCCATCAAGTGAATTAACGAACTGGCTTTCAACTACTGGCCTATGCAAGTTAGGGTTTGCAATTAAAAGAGGATTGTCTGTAGAATGGGCTTGTGTGAATCCACTTCTTATCAGAAAGGTTTCCCAATTGTCACCGATATTCAATAGGTGATGAACCAACAAGAGTTTAACGAGTCCATGGTGAAACAGGCTCGAATTGATACCCTGTCAGTTGTAACGCTTGGACATCTTATAAAGACTTGTCAATAGGTAAAAGGGAATATCTAATTTGAACCCTATGAAATTCATAAGCAAACGGATATGGTATAGAAAAACCATCCCATATCGACCTTCACAAGTAACAAATTGCTTCAGAATTAAAAGTAGACTATGCCACCTGGGTTTTAACAAAGCGATAGGAATACCTTTTATACAACAAGTGGTTTTACGAGATGTCATAAATAAACTCCACAGGACCTCTTCCATATTGACATTCTTAAACTACCTCTCTCCTTTTGATGGGAGCCCTATCACTTTGCTCACAAAATCCTCTGTCAATTCCAAGTGTATGTCTCTAATCTTGGCTCTGAAACAGTCAAAGGTTTGTGAAAAAGATTTTGAAACCTGGAGATTATAGCCCTCGAACTTCTTGAGGAATACATCCCACCCGTGATGCTTTAGGTCATCAATAGCATCGTCATGGGATAGTAAGGCTTGGAATTCGTTCAACTCTATATGAACGACGGGTGCCATGACCATTGTAATAAGGATGCAATAGAAATCACTCGGAATAGTTTTAGGTTCCCAACGTGCGAGCAACAGAAACAGATCTGAGCGGAGAGTGAAAGCATGAAAATAGCAAAGCCTGGGGGATATCATAACTTGGATAGGTATTTGCACTCTATTCGTCACCTTGTGAGCAAATTGAGAGTGCTTACATGCCCAGTTGGGCTCTGCTAGGCATGACAGTTGTAGGGTTAAAAGGTTAGAGAGAGAAACAACAAAACAATAAACAAAAAACAAATTAAAACAAACTAAAACTATGAGCATATGGAAAAATGAAAAATAAATACAAATGGACCAATATCACCAATGTATAAGCTGGTCTATTGATGAAATCCAAAGGCACAATGAAGAAAGGGGACTTGGGTCCCTTCTTTCTCCAATGGAAGGCTCTTGAGGCCCTCACTTGTTTGCTCTCCTTACAATGAAAAGATGAAAATGTGGGTGAAAGAATTCCAAGCTTATCCACTCAAGAGAGAGGTGGAAAGCCCTATGAAATGGTGTTGATTATGTTTATTACCAAAGAATGAGTCCTTAGCAATCTTAGCAGCATAACAATACATAGAATTCCTTGAGAAAGTGATGGTTATTCATGGCTTTTTATAGCCTAGCATGGGGTGATTATGTAACCTCTTTGGAGTGTGAAAAGGGGATCTTTAGGGCTCAATTAGGTCTTTGACCAGCCCACCATGCGGATTGAGCTCAGATTTGGTGTCAAATCAACTTGGGAGCTGATCCATTAGTGGTTGGGAGGCCGACCAATTTCAATAAATGTGTCGTTTAGCAGGTGCGCGGGTTTTTCGCCAAACAGTCGCGCATCGTGCGCTTATGCACGCATTGTACGTTGTTGTTACGCGCATATGCGCACGCACCCAGGTTCTGTAGAGCGCCCTTCAATTTTTTGGTCATTTTATATAGTTTTTGACCCTTTTGCCATGCTGTGGAATTAATCCTGTGCCATGAATGACTTCAGTCCTGTTTTGATGATGTGGAGTTCTTGTCACCATGTGCGGACGAAATTTTAGTGATAACAGATGCCCCCTGATGGATGAGGTTAGGAGCATACGTATAGCCAAAATCCATCAATGTTTATTTTACTGAGAATGATGTTGTAAGGGAGAGCAAGAGTGGGACCGTGTAGAGCAATCCTTTGGAGAAGAAAGGAACATGTAGATCTCGACCTTCCACAAGGTGTGTAACAATATACAACTGTGTACAAACGAGGCGGGCATGCCCCATGCTCGTATGATGTAACTCTGGAAAAGGATGACGGAAACATTGGTGTAGACAACTGCAGCGCCCTCGGGGGCGGAATGATAAAGGCAGAAGACAATTCTGCAAAGAAACATACTCTGAACAATAGACAATGATCGCAGTAACAAGCAGTGGCGATGATGCCGGCAGTGATGGCCCTGCCAAGTTCAGAGGTCTTCGGCAACTGATAATAATAACTGCAATAGTCGCAAAGTAAGACCCACTGCAACATGAGAAAGTGTTGGCGTCGAATGTTATGGGGGTCAACGACATCAGGGAGCAATGGTGTTTCCCCCTGTGTCGTCCGAGATCTCTCATTGAATGGAAAATGAGAATCAAGATACTGTCGCCCTTCTGGAAAATTGTGTTGATGTCGACAAAAGGGGGACG
>SNQJ01S0003452.1:270782-291998 GCA_010110895.2 Picea sitchensis
ATGTTTATTGCCAAAGAATGAGTCCTTAGCAATCTTAGCAGCATAACAATACATAGAATTCCTTGAGAAAGTGATGGTTATTCATGGCTTTTTATAGCCTAGCATGGGGTGATTATGTAACCTCTTTGGAGTGTGAAAAGGGGCTCTTTAGGGCTCAATTAGGTCTTTGACCAACCCACCATGCGGATTGAGCTCGGATTTGGTGTCAAATCGACTTGGGAGTTGATCCATTAGTGGTTGGGAGGCCGACCAATTTCAATAAATGCGTCGTTTAGCAGGTGCGCGGGTTTTTCGCCAAACAGCCGCGCATCGTGCACTTATGCGCGCATTGTACGTTGTTGTTACACGCATATGCGCGTGCACCCAGGTTCTGTAGAGCGCCCTTCAATTTTTTGGTCATTTTATATAGTTTTTGACCCTTTTGCCATGCTATGGAATTAATCCTGTGCCATGAATGACTTCAGTCCTGTTTTGATGATGCGGAGTTCTTGTCGCCATGTGCGGACGAAATTTCAGTGATAACAATAGGTGAATTAGGGAGAATGAAAACCAAAGGGTTCACAGAAATTCATACCATCTCTTGCGATGAGTGCCAAAACCTACAGAGTACAAAACCCTATGCACATAATGAATAGCTTCATTAATGTTTTGGGCCAGGAAGGTAAGATGAAAATGCAAGTACAACATGCCTATACTCATTGGCATGAATGCTGATATGACCATTAAACTCATGAAAATATTATCAACAGTTAGCCAAGGTTCTCCGTGCATCAAAACATTTCGACAATGAACTATTGAACCATTGAATTCATAGCAACCATAATAAAACAAGAAAAATTCGATAATGGATTAATCAACCATTTCATAAGATTTGAATTTTAATCACATATGGGTGGCTTTTAAAACGATATTTCTAAGGTAAAAGATTATGAAACCAAGCCAAATTTTATGTTTAAATTCATGCTTACAGTCATGAATTAAAAATAAAACAAACGAAAATGCAAACGACAAAAACTCAATAAGGTAAATTTAACCCAATAATCTCCTTGAAACTCGAAAACATAAACATTTACAAATAGAAGGTGATGGAAGCTACAAAAAGGTATGATATTTTGTGGGGACTTTGATTGAGAATCAAAATTATTATTGGTTTCCAACAATGGAGACATACTGGGCGAAGCAGTTATCTCTGCATCACCATAAAATTCATGTTAGGGTGAATCAGATGAAATGACCTTTTCAGAAATAGTTAACAGCAAGTCAAGCATACTGATCATAACTCAGAAAGTAACGCAGTTTAGCATCAGATGTATTTTTGTCTAAAAAAATGTCATCCGGTATCCAACTTAGATTACGATTGTAGTGATTGTTTATGCAGTTGACTTCGATATTGTTGACAGGGCCACTGCTACCAGCAGGCGTCCATAGCCTCGGCAGGGATGTCATTTGACCTACTCTAGTACCTTTATCATGTCCAAGAGTCATCCATTTATGATATGAGACATCTTTTCACTTTGATCAAATTGAGAAAAGACTTGAGGATTTTCTTAAACCCGGCATTGCTTCGCTACTAGCAGGCCTATTCAGTACACCCGTGAAGTTGCCTTGGTATCATGCATGCATTTACCTGCTACCAGTAGACCTGTTCAATGTCCTAACAGGTTTATATACACTTCCCACACATTATCGTGCTTTCAACCCTCTATAATTTGTTTATAGTTTGTAGAACTTAATGATATTCAAGAGGGCGGGGTGATACTGAAAATCTTGTAGTTTGGAGAAAAAAAAATGATCTTTCACCAATTATTCTTTTGTTTTGATGACCCTCATCATGACTTGGACATTTATATTTCAGTTAGGAAATAATCTCGAGGATAGGAAGGTACGGTTGATTTGTTTTTCTCAAAACAGGGACAGAGTTAGAAGTTTATTAATGACAATCACGTCTACTTGTAATTTCAATGAGAAACCATAAACATTGATTTGAACAAAAAATCACTTATGTTGATCTGAGTTTTAGCACTTACTGCTCAGGTGCTTGGGAAGTTATCAACTGTTGTTAATGAATGAAAATTATGATTCCCTTCCACAAATGAGATGGTGACTTAGACATAATTATTCAAAAAACAAATCAAAACCAAGCAAAATGAAAAAAAAAAAAAAGGAAATTAAAAATATTCACAAGAGTGTGGATCTGAAATCATCAAACGAAATATCTCTTGAGAGAGACTAGAAGAAAAAGAGAAAAATATTTATTAATATGAGTGCAGTCCTACTCATGACACTTTGGGTTAGGGTAGAATTGACATTTTAGATTTACTTATCTCTTTACTTTTCATTTAAAATTTTCATGATGATACTGCATTTTTGAAAAGAAATGTTCAACGAAAAGCTGAGAGAAAAGGGTCAAAGTGGACTTCCCTGACAACAATCATATTACGGTTCTCTTGGTTCACCTACTTGTGTTCATAACTGCATTATTACAAAGAGAAACAGTGAGAAATAAAACTAAAAGAAAACCTACTCCTAAACCTACTCTAACTACTAAACAAATCAAAATACTACGTGAAGTCATGCTTCCAATGTAGCCATTGGAGGAACTCTAATCCTTGAATGGAAACAAAATCAAATATTACTAACAAGAATGGTAGTATATCAAAAAATGACAAAAATATATCATACTTACCTTCATCATCACCATTTAAAAACAAAGCAAGCATGACCTTACCATTCCCTTGAACATTCTTTTCGTATGAATCCTCCATCCATTCTGCAATTTTTTTATTATATGGGTCACAAAAATATGAAAAAATGAGATTGTGAAGCTTGTGAGAGTTATGGGGATCTGACATAACCATCGGCCTAGACCAAAGTACCCCATCCTCCCGACAATTTTCCTTTTGTTCCATATTTTCTCCATATGAAGGATAAAAAGTGAGTGTGTCAAAGTTACCTCCTTGATCTCTAAATAAAGTGAAGATAATCTTACCATTCCCTGGAAACTTTTTGAGATATGAATACTCCAATCAATCTGCAATCCTACCATAATACATGCAATTATTAACATGGGATTGTTCGAAAGAATCCACATACGACAAATATTCCTGATGAGAATAAAGTATTAGACTATCAAGGAAAGAATCTTGTAAAAAGGTCGAATCAAGATGGCGAGAACTTATCGTGATTCTCGATCGAAAAAGAAGTGTCTCATTCTCTTGAAACTTTACATTGAGCTTAAATACTTCAAGATTAACTATTTGAGGTGAACTAAATGGAACAACCAACATTTTTGAATAATCATCATTGGTAATAATATTTGGCCGATTATACTTTTCAACATCAAATAATTGATCATGGAAAAATTTAGATCCTTCTTTAAACACAAATTGAGATGGATCAATGGAAGATGCAATTTGAGACTCTTTCAAATCATTTCTTGATTTACCCACGGATAACTGATCAAAATTAATATGTTCATGGGTAGAATTATTTTCCTCTTTATCTTCTATTCGGTAATCTCTATTAATTTGTACCTGATTATATAATGTTGAATTCTGTCCAAGGTAATATGGAACACCCAATTTCACAACATTAGGATAAAAAATATCAAGGTACAAGGAATAATATGTAGAAGAATTGAGGAGACGAAATGCATCTCTTGAAATGATAGGTATATGTGTTTCAAAATCTGGTTTTGTTCCATCTCCTTGTATAAACTGATCAACCTCTGTTGTATTCTATTTTAAAGAGTACAAGACAGTTTCTAAGAGACAATTTAGTTCATTGTGTAAGGGAAAATTCGAGAGCAAATCACTAGAGATAGAAGATTGATTAATAGTTTGCCTAGTGATTTTGTCTCCTACTGATTGATCATGGATTTGTTCAACTAAATTAGGGGAAGTTTTATCGTCCACGTGATTATCAACTTCACATTCGACCTCTTTTACTTTAGAAACAGTTATAAAATATATGAAAGTGTGACAATTGTCATCTTTTAAAGTCAAGGTTCCTTCTTCGACGGGAGGAGATATTGTTGGCAAAGAGTGATTAGAGGTGACAATTACATTTTGTAAAATATGATGTTGCTCATGATTTTCCAAAATGAAAGAAGTTGACAAAAATTGTGGTGCTTCAAAATATTCAAGATCAACATCAAAATTTGAACCATCTTGAGATTGAGTGTTAGTGCTCAATTCAGATTGGATAACAATTAATTGATCTTTCTTGTCTGAGAGAGAAACGAGATATTCAAACCATTCATTAATAAGCGACATTTCTTTCAAAGGGAATCTAGTACAAACATGAATGAACCTAATTGCAAAATTATTGAATGATTCACCATTTTCTTTCCTTAAGCAACTTAATTCTTCACTTAATTCATGATAATCATAATTGTTAAAATATGATAAAAACTCAATTACAAACTCAGACAAATAATGAATCGAATTAGCTGGAAAAGATTCAAACCAATATTTAACCCGACCTCGGAAAGTGAGAGCGAACAATCTACATGTAACATTAGGATCACTGATATTATGTCTTAAACATTTATTAAAAATTTAGAAATATGGTCTACTGCAGTTGTGTTCCCTTCATCATCAAAGGTGAGTTATGAAAAGAGATCAGTTGTCTTGTTGGGAATAATTGGTAATGAGACATTGAAAGCATGTTCCAACACAGTGATTTGGGCAGGAGCCATGAAAAATTAAGAATTTGAAGACATTGACTCCAAATAGTTAGCTTGTCATCTAACCTGCCTTGTAGTGCATTAAAAGATGACACAGAAGAAGGATTTATAAATATGGAATTATGAAAGGCTGAGGGGTGAAACATTTAATCATTAAATCGACCTCGACCCTCCTTCTAGCGCCATTTGTTGACGGGCGTAAGTGACACACCGTAAACTGGAAGGTCAAATTCAAACTAGGGTTGTCTAAATAACCCAAGCCGTTTGGAGTGAGATTACCGGACAAGTTTAATGGCTCTGTTGGTCGACTAAAATCCTAAATGAGAAAAATAAAGGAAACTAATCTAAAAAACTATGATACTATGTACATGAATTTAATTATTTACAAGTGTTAAAGCAGAAACATAAGCATGTGATTATGAACAGGGTATTTACAATTTGCAAGTTTTGGTGGATGTCTTGCGAAATCAATGGTTTTTGCAATTGTTTATGAAGTAGATAAAGAAAGCACATACATTTTATATTTTCTGTTTAATAATTTAAAATCTAAGAACTCAAAAATACTAATAAAACATAATTTGAAACAAGAACATAATAACAATCAAAGCCAATTTAAATTGTTCGTATTTCATTAATAAATAAACTAATAACAGAAATAGAATAGGAGTAAACTAACCTCAGATTAATCAACTAATGAGTTTATGTCTTTGCGCAAATCAAACTCCCAACTATCTTGCCTATGAGAAAAACCTGTAACATGCTTGTGCTAACATTCCTAGAATAAACTCAAAGGTATTTTTGGAGAAAATATATAAGAGCAGAGTAATAAACATATAGATCCGGTGATCTTGTAATGATGAACACTTATAGTAAAATAAATTTTAATATAAAACACTCATGTAATACATCATTTAACATCAAACATAAATTAATGATATTTAAATGAAATAATGATCACAGATGTAATATATGAACAGAAAATTATAGACAGAATTTAAAGTGTTGAATAAAATGAAATATCATATGTTGATAAGACTAAAGTTGTATAATATATTAACATTCCATAATATAAAAGGAAAAACGTAATGGGAAAGCACCACGCTATTCTAAAGACGGGGAGTGAACAACTTGTCCATACAGTCTTGGAAATTACATGTCCATCATGCGTTCAAATCAAAGATCACTTTACTACTGAGAATAAACAATATTTAAATAGTTTCAGGATTCAAATGCTCATATCACACAGGATAGAGTTGAATCCACAAAAGTTGTATAATATTACAAAAATAGAGAAAATAGTAACCACTCATGCATGAGTTGGTTTGTTCAAAAATAAACCAAAGTTTGATAAAAATATAAAAAAGGAGAAACTACTGAACATTTGAGCATATAATTGAAATGTTTTTGCTCCACACAATCAACAACATAATCTTCCATTTCCTGTGAATAGCAAAACCAATTTTATCCTAACTAATAACTATCCAATGATGAACTCATTCTGAAGTAAAGGAAGTGCAGGGACTTTTTAGCTGTGTGAGGATCGACTTGACTGTGTCGTGCCTGGAGCTAGGGTTCTCTCTCCTCCATGGAGGTTCTGGGCACGCCCCAGGGGCCTCCCCCTCCTCCATCTCCACCCTCTATTGTAGATGCATTCAACAAGATGTTGGCATCCTTGCCAAAGAAGAAGAAATGCGAAGCGGCAAAGTTTGTGAAGAAACTAGATGAGATCCCTGAGATCTCTCTTCCTCCAGAGGGACCGATCCAGGTTGATTTGTCCCTGGTAGATCGTGCTCTCATAGGCCAGTTCATAGGTCTCTGGCTCTCACCAAAAACCATAGAGAACTGGGTCGGAAAAAACTAGGCTCCATTAATCAAAAACAGCATAACCTCCTACTTCTTGGGGAGAGGTTATTTCATGTTCGAGTTCACTTCGAAAGAGGACAAGGAACTGATCTTCTAGAATAGCCCCTATTTCATGGGCCCCCAGGGTCTGTATCTTAACAAATGGACATCGGATTTTGACCCTGCAGTCGATGTTCCCTCTGCGGTCTCGGTATGGGTCAGGCTCCCAAACCTTCCAATTCACTGTTGGAACTAGGATTCACTGAAGCACATAGGCAATGCCCTGGGTAAATTTATAGATCGGGCGGACAACAAGGATCAATATTATTGTGCCAGAATATGAGTGGAGGAATATCTAGAGGTGGGTCTTCCAAAGGCCATAAAAATCAATGTCGGCAACTGGACCCATGTGAAAAATCTAGATTACGAGCAATTGCCCTTCAAATGCCGAAAATGCCATGTTTACGGCCACTTTGCCAAAGGTTGTCTGACCAATGGTGAGGTGGAGAAAGGGAAGGAGGAGGGATAGAATCAGATCAAGCATGTCAAGTCTTCCCATAAACCCCACAAGTTTGATGTCCAATCTGGCAAAGGCCCTCAGTCGGCCCCTATTCAGCAAAATCCTCCACTGATGGGGAAAGAGAAAAAGTTTGGGCCTCTAAGCTCAAAAATAGAGGAAGCTCAAGAGGGCGAGACTCAAAAGGTAAACTCCCCAACCAAAGAGACCCCCTCCAGCTCAATCAAAGGTAGAAGTTTTGTAGAGAGCTCCAAAGACAAATTCTCAGAAGATGAGGAGGAAGTTCAAGAATTAGAGGACTCAGAGGGGGAAGGCGAACTAGGAGATTCTAAAACCTCTGTCAGAAGATCCACAAGAGGCCACAAGTCAACACGGGAAAAAAGAGAACAAGAAACGTACAAAGACAAGCTCCAGGGCTCCTAGCCAACCCTTGAGAAAATATTGGCAAAAACTCAGAAGATGGCGAGACACTAGATTCAGGGCTCCAAGGGAGCCCAATATAATAAAAGTAAATGATGAAGGTCGTCTCCTGGAACTGCAGGGGTATGGGGAGCAGAGTCAAAGAAGAAGCCACAAAAATTCTAATAAGAATAGAAACCCCAAACATACTCCTCATTCAGGAGACAAAAATGGAGGACTCAGTCTTCCTTCAAACAAGCAAGAAATTCTGGAATAAAGGTGGAGCACAAGAAATCTCTGATCGAGAAGCATCAGGGGGGTTGGGCACTCTATGGAACACTAATAAGTTCTCACTAATCTCTGAGACCCTAAACACTCACTGGTTTTTTTTAAAGCTGCAACACCTCGTCAGAAAGGAGATCATAAGCCTTTTTAATGTGTACATCCCAGTTAATGCTGGGGAGAAAAAGGCCAGCTGGGATTCCGTAAGAAACCTGGAAGACCTAGTAAATTTGGAAACTTTCATCATTGCTGGAGATCTTAATCTCACTTTGCTCTCAGCAGAAAAGAGAGGAGGCAGCATCGTAAGGGATCCAGCAAGGGAATGAGCGGAAGACCTTATGCAGGACTGGGACTTGCTAGACATCAAGCCCTCTACTGGTAAGTTCACTTGGTCAAATAAAAGAGTCGGTCCTGGACATATTGCAACAAGAATGGATAGATTTTTTGTTCAACGTTCCTTCCTCCTTCTAGGGTTAAAGGCTAGAATGCATATTCTTCTTTCCAGCATTTCCGATCACAAACCCATCAAACTTGAGCTGCTAGCACATCTTGATCTTGGCCCAATACCATTCATATTTATCCCTCTTTGGGTCAAGGAAAGTTGGAAGCAGCCAGTCAAGGGCTCCCCTTTTTTTGTTTGGGAGGAAAATCTCAGAAGAATGAAATTTGTTCTAAAAAGATGGTCCAAACATTTGCCTAATCCTGCCATCGAAAGGAAAAAAAATAAAAGCGCCTTAGAGCTCCACCATTTGCATTCGGAAGATGTTGAAATTACAAAAGAGGCTTTAGACAAAGAGGCACATCTTCAGCAGAATTATCACAAGGCTTGCTTAGCCGAGGAAGAATACTGGAGGCAAATATCGCGTAGCCTATGGCTCAAAGTAGGGGATAGGAACTCCTCCTTTTTCCACAAACAAGCCCAAGCAAGGAAATGGTCAAATTCCATCTCAGAAATTAAGGAAGAAAATATCACCCACAAGGACAATACTAGTATCAAAATGGCAGCCTCCCTCCATTTTAAAAATCTATATAATGATGAAGAGGAGTTGGGCCAAAATTCTAAACTTCTGGAAGTGGTCCCCCTCTTGATAACAGCGAAGATGAATCAGTTTCTAGAAGCCAAAGTCACCAAAAGTGAAGTACAGGATGCCCTCTATGCTATAGACCCCAACAAAGCCCAGGCCCGGACAGATTTACAGCCAGATTCCTCCAATCCTGTTGGTAGATTGTAGAAAAGGATTTCTTTAAAATGATTTTAAAATCCCAAAACTGTCAGAAAATCGGAGGCAGCAATAACTCTGCGTTCCTTTCCCTCATCCGTAAGGAGAAAGGAGACAAAACCTTCAACAGATTTTGTCTGATATCCATTTGTAACATAGGGTACAAGTTGATCACCAAAGTGATAGCCAGCAGACTTAAGAACATCCTCCCCAAGATTATAGCGGAGAACCAAGGAGGCTTCATCCAAGGAAGGCAACTTGTGGACAACTTCACTTTAGTTCAAGAGGCGATTCACTCAAGCCTTCACCAAAAATAAAAAGGTATGGTTGTCAAGCTTGATCTAGAAAATGCTTTTGACCGAATTATACACGACTTCCTGTTGGATGTCTTGCATAAGCTTGGATTTGGATTGAGATTCATAAATTGGATTCAGGCTTGTATCTTGGAGCCCTGGATCGCCCCCCTGGTGAATGGTAGGGCTGCTGAATTCTTCAAATCCTCGAGAGGACTTAGGCAGGGGTGTCCTCTTTCACCCCTCCTCTTTGTTCTAAAATCCTCTGTCCTCAGCTTTTACCTCGATAAGAAACAACAAGATCATGAGATTATTGGGCTAAGTGTAGCAAGAGGAGTTAAAAAAATCAATCACGCCCTCTTTGTCGATGATACTTTGTTGTTGGGGGCTACCACAGTGAATTTGGCTACTAGGTTCAAAGAAGTATTGGACAAGTTCTATAAGGATTATGGCAGCAAGATAAACAATGGGAAATGTCACATTTATGGCTGAAACGTTTCAACCTCCTCTCTCAATGCTATAGCCAGATGTTTTGAATTTGTTGCCTCCTCATCCTGGTCTTCTTTCAAGTATCTTGGGCTTCCAATCTTTCTCAAGAAAGCCTCCAACCGATACTGGCTTCCCCAAATAGAGAAATTCAAAATTAAAATGCAGACATGGGGTTCCTCCTGGCTCAATATTGCAGGTAATATGGTGCTCATCAAAGTTGTACTCCACAACCTTCCTCTATTTCATTTATCTGTCCTTATTTCTCCTGTAGGCATCCTCAAGAAGATGGAGGATTGCATTCGTCAATTATTTTGGAAGGGAGGAAAGAAGAATGAGAAAAAAATTCCTCTCGTCAGATGGGAAATAGTATCCAAGCCATTGATGGAGGGGGGTCTAAACTTTAAAAACCTCTTCTCCCAAAACGTAGCCATGGGAGAAAAATCTATTTGGAGAATCATTGCTCCCAATCCTGGCTGGGCGCAGCTGGCGCTATGGAAGAAATATTTTAAAGGTAAGAGAACCCGATCCCTGGACAATCCACTCCCCCAAATCAAGTCACCCCTCCTCAATCTTTGCGTCAAAGTCATCCCTCTGGTCAATTCGCACGCATTCTGGATCCTTGGAAATGGCAAAAGAATCAATGTGTGGAATGACCAAATTATGAACGATTCTCCACTGGCAGAGTACAACTCCCTGCAATCGTTGCGCCTGTGGTTGGATGGTGTCGATTATAAAACGTTGTGGGACCTCTCCTTATGGAATGGTACAACCTGGGCAAGTTGGAAGCAAATCCATGTACCCTAGAAGTCCAAGTCGATTGCATTGAGTTTTTTTCCGTTTTGCATGGCTTGGCTACCACTCACGCGAGGAGAAAGGACACTCGTGACTGGGGGCCGATGGTTGGTGGCTTTTATGTGGCGTAGGGCTATGCCAAGCTGCTGGAGTGGCCTCATGTTCCTTCGGATCTGGCACCCTAGAAGGGGATCTAGAATCACCCCTCCATTCTGAAAATCAACTTCTTTAGCTGGTTGTTGTGCCATATCAAAATTTTAACAGATGCCATATTACAGAAAAGGGGAATTTATGGTCCATCTAGGTGCATATTGTGCAGAGAAAACGTTGAGTGCGCCCGCCATTTGGTATTGGAGTGAAAATTCGTAACGCAAATCTGGAATGAGCTCTTAGGCACTTGGAGATCCAACATTGCACTCCCTAGATCCATTTCTGAGTTGTTCACAAACTGGTTGGCTAGATATCTTGGCCCCTTTCCAAAAAATAGAATCATCAAAGCCGCCTGGTCCTCCCTTCCAAAAATCATCAGCTAGAAAATTTGGCTAGAGAGGAATAAAAGGATCTTCAGAAATAAATCTTAGGATGCTAAGTTTGTGGTGATCAAGATAAAATTCCAGCTTAAAGAATGCCTGGTAGATCAATTGGATGACTCAAACTTATGCCAACAAGACCTTGAGTGCGGCGCCTCACTTGATCTTCATTTCCAAAAAGTAGTAAGCATCACCACCCCTCCCAAAAAGTGGAAAATAAGAGAAAATGAGAAACATTTCTATGACTGGATCTCCAAGCAGTCAAGACTCTCCCTCTTCTTTGACGAGGCAGCCAAAGGCAACCCAGGAAAATCCGACGCAGGGGGAGTTATAAAGAATTTAGAAGGCAGAACGATCCACAGTTTCGCCTGGGGCCTGGGCCATACTTCCAACATTCAAGCTAAAGTGATGGCTCTCTTCCAAGGACTCAAGTATCTCAAAGACTTGGGCATTAGTGAGGTAAATGTTTTCGGGGACTCACAGCTCATCATTAAATCCATAGTGACCAATTCTACCCCGTCAGATTTGCGCTTTGCAAGAATGATCTTTAGAATCAAAGTCCTGGCAAAATCCTTGCAGAACTCGAATTTTTTCCATGTGCTGAGAACGAACAATAAGGAAGCGGATTTGGAAGTAAATAAAGCAGTCCTCCTTTCTGTCGGATCTATTCTAAGAGATAGAGATGAATCTTGGGATCCAATTCCTTAACTCTCTACTTACCATGTTCTATTGCATCCTTTTGAAGCAATTTGTTTGTATTCACAATCTTGGGCAAATCACGGAAATTGATACCATTGTTGCATGTAAGATGAACTGGAATATTAGCATAAGCGCCATGATCCTCCTAATAGGAGAGGTACTCTGGGCTCTACTCCCAATTTTTGTAATCTGAATTGAGCCATTCATGCCAAGTTTCTAATATAATCCCATAACTGTTCCTGTAAAAAAAAAAAAAAAACTTTGGACTCTTCTAGCATCAAATGGTTTACTCTGCTCCGATAATTTAGGATGTTGGCTCTAGTTTGTTTGCATATTGTGTGTATGTTGTCAGTGTGACTCTGTGTTGTGTATGGACATTAAAAATATTGTGAATAATAGTGAATGGATGTGAACTCAAGTTATCACATGTCTTTTATTAGTAACAAATGAAATACTTTTTGGGTTTTGGACACCAGTGGTATCTACGACTTGGGTTTTGCAAGGCAAGCATATAAACATAGTTGGGTTTTTAAAATAATATTATGAATGAATGTGAGAATGAAGTCTCATCCATGAAGTGCATTATAGCCTTTACTTTCGTAGGTTTTCATGGGTTGTAACTCAGTATCGTGCACCATTTTTTTTTATATTGGGTATGGATTTTAAAACAAATAAAAAGAAAATTTCAGGGTTTGCATTTCGACCGCTTATGTATTTGGTTCAAAGGGAAATTTTAAACAGATGTTAGGGAACATTGTTTTATATAGAGATGGCATGGTTTGACTATAACTTGTGTTGGGCATATGGATCAGTTTCAAACATGTTTCAATTTGATTTGCCTCTTGCTCGTATGGGTTTTTATCTACTTGCTCTCTTGGTATTGGTTGAGTTATGGTTCTTGTACTTACAAAGGAGCTCGAAAATGTAGGGTTTGCATCTATGCTTGTGTCTCGACCTACTCTTGTTTATGAATTCAGAAATGGTTTGAGCAATTTTCTTTGTCTAAAAGCATGGATTTGAAACCCTCTAATCAGTTTCATATGGGATTGCTTATTGATATTCAGTTTGGCAAATAGATTCGTTATATGCATAGAACTGAGTTGGAAATTTTGTATGGGAATTGGGTGATGATATTACAAGCATGTGCATAGCCCAACATTTTATTCTTGGGTTCATATTGATTGGATTATGGTTCTAGCATGTTGATGGAAACTCTGAAAAATTACAAATATTTTATTTTTAAAAGAAAATTTGACTTTGATTGCACTCTGGTTTCATCATTTTCTTAATTACCAATAAATATGAATATTAAAAATGGCATGGTATATGCAGCAACACATGAATGGGAATTAGTTCAAGCAAATTTGATATATAGGAAAATGATCAAACCCTCCATTATTCTCAGTTTGATTGACATTGGTTTGACTGTAATATATTGTTATATTTATACTTAAATTCTATGGATGGAGTATATATGATAAAGACAAAGTTTGAACTAATATACTTTGAAAGATTTTAGATATGATTTTTCATACAGGAATTTATTGAGTGGAATTCTTTGGAACATTTATTAATTTATTTTAATCAACAAATTAAGCTCCAAGGAATTAAAAGACAACTGAACTACATGGTTTCATTCGAGGTCTTGACTTATTCACATTGGTTGATGATTCATGGAAGGATAAATTATCTGTGGAAAGAGCATTCATCATTTTCATTTCCTGTCCATAATTTCATTTTACACAAATTATAAAGCCCCTCATTTTTCTGAAAATCATTTTATTATCCCTATGCTTTGTTTTCAAAAGATAATGTGATTGTGTGGAATCTCTTTAATTTGGAAAGATTGGTAAAGGGAAGATTATGTATTAGAACAGTGAACAGTATTGGGTGAAATGTTCAATAAAATGAAGATGATGATATAATAAAAGTTGATCTTATGTTATGAATTGATTTTGTTTCAGAACAGTAATCAATGTTCCCCTTTCATAATACCACTTTTCATTTGTTACAAATCCAATCATGTCCCATATATCATTGAATTCCCATGTTCTAAACAATGATAGTTGTGGACTGAAGTCAGCAAATAAATTATGATTGATACATGTAGAGTAATGGATTGATTGCATGCATGCTTGTTTGTGGACTAATAAGAGCCAATGTTTTAAATTTATCTTTAGGAAAAGAGAATTGATGGTTGATTAGTCTTTCTTATTTCATATACTGATCTAAGATTTTTTTTAGACAATGAGTTTCTTCAACAGAGGAAGCCATGACAAAGGCAGAGGCAGAGGTAGAAATAATGTTTGGCAGAGAGGTAACATGAGACCTAGATTCTCCATACATTTTGATGTTGATCCTCAAGAATTGAATTAGCTATTTCAAGCTAGTTTCTTTAAATTAGTAGGCCAAGGAGTGTTTCAGCCACATCCTCGACCAGAAATACCTCCATATCAGCCTCATCCTAGTCTTTCTAATGTTCATGTTCCAGCTCATATGTCCCTCCAGCCAGAGGTCCCTATCAATGATGGTTGGCAGGATGTTGTTCATCACCCTATAGATCATAATAAGGGTTGTCCCACAGTTTAGTTTCCATTTCCACCTCCACCTTCACTCAACCAACATTCTCAGAAAATTTCCCACATTGTATCCCCTGTGCAATCCTCACATGCAAGAAAAAGACTCAAAATAGTTATATCTAAGCCTAAATCAAGTAAAGGAAAAAAAGTGGTCACTCATTCTAAGTCATCTAATGATTCCTCTCAGTCAGTCACCTCCCATGATCACCAAGTTGATGAACACTCTTGAGCTTTCAGTGAATTTCACCCTCAAGTATCCAATCAGCCACACTCTGAGAAGGCCAACTCAACAAAAAAATCAAAAAAGGCAGCAAGAAGTGAAAATAGGTAAACTGCTTCTCACAGTAAATATGGTTTTTGATATTTATATGGTGGGAATTTTCTCTATGTTTCAAACTCCTTTGGACACCATGGCACTATTTTCTATTTTTGGACAAGAAGTTAATATTTTGGTTTTTTTGAACTCGCAAAAACACTCATTTATCTGATATATATGTGTGTGTGTGTGTGTGTGTGTGTGTGTGTGTGTGTGTGTGTGTGTGTGTGTGTGTGTGGATAATTTTTGGGAGATACAAGGGGTTGTTCAAAGTGATTACTTATGTGTATATTTATGAGGTGGCATGATTTCTTATTTAAATAAATTATGGAGTGACAAGGAGGAAATCAAAACGTAAAAGAAATTAAATAAATTAGGGGTCCCACCTATTAGTTATTATTTATTTACCCTTTATCAATTATTATGATTATTTAATATTTGTCCCTAACTAATATTAAGTCATTTATGACATAACTAAAGGTTGTTTGAAAATTACACAACTTGTTTTGAGAAAGATAAAATATGATCAAGAGAAGGGACAAAACAAAAAGAGGAGAGAACAAGGAAATAAATCTCTGATAGAGAGTCTTATTGAAGGTAGCAGGATTCAAAGATTGAGAGATATATTTCAGCAACTTATTCTAGAAAGAATCAGTCAATGGTACTTTCATGACTAAGTTGATCCATATTTCCAATGTCAGCCTTCTCTTGTTGTCATAGTCTTTTTGTGTGGTGCCCACCAAAGATCTCTAAATTTGATCTTGATCCTTGCCCCCGCAGGGGTTTGAAAAGAGGGTTATGATAGTAAATTGGAATGGAATAAATAAAATTACATTGATGATTTTGATCTTGCATGTGTATTTTCTTATATTACTTTCAGATTTGTATCTCATTTGTTCTTAAATTCTCAAAGCACAGTACATTGTTAGAAAAATAGGATTGCGGAGGAATAGAATAAAAAAATGTGGAAATAAAAACATATAATGTACACAATACAATAGAGACACAGATATATGTGGTTCACCCAATGTGGGCTATGTCCACCACAGAAATTGCCAGGTCCTTTCTTTTTATTATCTAGCAAAATGAAGGGATACAACCTACAATACACCCATTGTAACTTCCTCTTCTTTCTCTCACAGACTCCTCTCTCATAATACAATATTCGCCATAACACATAGCTGCAATACAATTCCCTTAGAAAAGAGGGTTTCCTTCTAGGGAAAAAAACCCTAACATATCTTTTATCATCAAATTTGTGACCTTATAATGAACTGTCCAGATTGACTATGAAAATACAATATTTGAAATGAAAAAAACAAAAATTTCAGCCCCTCATGGCCAGGGGGGACATGATTTGTGTATCATGCAACTTATTTGACTTGCATATGAATTAGGAAGATAATCAAGCTCCATAACCAATAATCTCCCACTTGGAGACAACTCACAACAACTCCATTGTTGTTGTACCTATAGGACTATGATCCCCCTTGGACCTGGAAAATTTCTCATCTTCACCTTCATGCCTGAAGGCTAAATGATACTGAGCAGGAACTCAGTTTCTCCCTGGCTACCACCTTTATTAACATGTCAGCAGGATTCTTGCTAGTATGTATCTTTTCCAACTTCAAATGTCCATCTTCCAAGACATATCGTATGAAATGGTACTTGAGGTGTATATGCTTATTCTTAGCATGGAAGTCTAAGTTCTTTGCAATATGAATGGCACTCTCGTTTTCACAGTACAACCTGTTATTCCCCTACTTATTTCCCAATTCCTCCATAAACTTGTGTAACCAAATCATCTCTTTACTAGCCTTTGCAACAGCAACATACTCTGCTTCCAATGTTGAAAGTGCATCAACCTTTTGCAGTTTTGAAATCCAACTTGTTGTTGTTCCACCTACAGTAAAAACATACCCTGTGGTGCTCCTCCTACTATCTTTATTACCTTCCATATCTAAATCAACGTATCCCTGTAGAACATTTTCTAAACCTCTAAAACATAATGCTTGAGTACTAGTACCTCTCAAATACCTAAGAATCCACTTTACTTCCTCCCAATGTTCTTTACCTGGATTGTTCATATACCTACTCACAACTCCGACTGCATGTGCAATATATGGTCTTATGCACACCATAGCATACATCAAGCTACCAATTGTTGATGAATAAGGGACCCTGGACATGTATTCTATCATCTCATGTGTCTTGGGACACATTTCCTTGGTTAATTTCAAATGGCTATCCAAAGGTGTACTAATTGGTTTTGCATTTTGCATTCTAAACCTCTCCAACACCTTCTCTATGTACTCATCTTGAGACAATGTCAATTTGTGATTTTTCCTGTCTCTTGTTACTCTCATACCAAGGATTTTCTTTGCAGCACCCAAATCCTTCATCGCAAATGAATTAGCTAATTTCCTTTTGAGCACATTTATATCCTGCATGTTATACCCTGCAACAAACATGTCATCTACATACAATAGCAAGATAATATAGCTTCCATTTTCTAGCCTTTTAAAATAAACACAATGATCGGAATGACATCTACTATAACATTATTCTGTCATAAACCTATCAAACTTCAAATACCATTGTCTTGGAGCTTTCTTTAGGCCATACAAGCTCTTCTTCAACCGGCATACCAAATTATCCTTTCCTTTGACCTCATACCCTTGTGGTTGCTGCATATAAATCTCTTCCTCCAAATCCCCATGGAGAAAAGTTGTTTTTACATCTAATTGTTCAAGATGCAAATATTCTATTGCCACAAGACTTAAAATAATCCTTATTTAAGTCATTTTAACAATAGGAGAAAACATTTCATCAAAATCTATACCTTTCTTTTGTGCAAACCCCTTTACAACAAGTTTATCCTTGTACCTCTTTTTGCCTCAATCTTACTCCTTCAACCTATAAACTCATTTATTATGCAATGCTCTTTTTCCTACAGGTAACTGAACCAAGTCCCAAGTCTAGTTATTTACCAAGGATTCCATTTCCTCTTTCATTCCTTGCTCCCACTTCTTTTTAGTTTCTACCTGCATTGCCTCTTCATAACTTTATGGTTCACTGGATTCAGTCAACAATAAATAATACAATGAAGGAGAGTATCGTTCAAGGGGTCTACTTAACCCGGTAGATATTCTAACAACACTTGCAGGAGTTTGAGGTGCATGTTGCTCCTGTTGTTGTACATTTTAATTTTCCATTACCTTTGGAATTTCATTTCCAATGATCTCATCAAGCACTATGTGTTCTAGTTTTTCTTTTTCCTGTTTCTTTCCCTACAACTGGTCTTTGTACATGACCTTCTCATTGAATATGACATCTCTACTCCTAATGATTTTGTGATTTTCATAATCCCATAAGAGATAACCAAAATCATTAACACCATATCCAATAAAGGTACACTTCTTGGATTTTGCTTCAAGCTTTGTTCTATTTTCTTTATCAATATGGACAAATGCTTCACAATCGAAAGTCTTCAGAAATGAGTAGTTTACCCTTTTACATTTCCATGCTTCCTATGGAATGCCACCATCCAAAGAGATTGAAGGTCCTCTATTTATTAAGTAAACAACAATATCTATAGCATCTACCCAAAACTATAAGGGAAACCTTGCATGTTATGTCATACCTCTTGCACGCTCCATGATTGTCTTATTCATCCTTTCTGACACACCATTTTCTTGTGGTGTTCCTGGAACTATATTCTCTCTACAAATCCCATGGTATGAACAGTAATCATCAAAATCGTTGTTGCAATATTCACCTCCATTTTCTGATCTGAGAAACTTCAACTTTTTTCCTATCTCATTCTCAACCAAAGCTTTCCATTTCTTAAAAGTGTCAAAAACATCATATTTTTGTCGAATGAAATAAAACCAAGTTTTTGTAGTTGCATCATCAATAAAAGTAACATAATAACGAGATCCACGAAGAGATGATACCTGATATGGTCCCCATACATTTGTATACACAAGCTCTAACTTTTCACTCTTCTTTTATTTTTCGACTCTAAAAAAATGACTCTCTTCTGTTTTCCATGAACACAGTGCTCAAAAAAATCCAGATCAACCCTTTTAAGATCTGGCAACAAATTCCTTTTGTGAAGTATCTACATCCCCTTCTCACTCATGTGTCCAATCCTATGATGCCATAGTGTTGTATCCACTCCTGTAGAAGCTAAAAATATAGAAGAGTCGGTATTACCAGTACATAAATACAATGTACCTACCTTCTCTCCTTTTGCCATCACTAGTGATCCTTTGGTGACCTTCCACGCCTTATCTGTAAATGTAGGTATACGGCCTTCACTTGCCAACTGCCCTGTTGAAATTAGATTTTTTCTTAAATATGGAACATGTCTCACCGCTTTCAACAATAATTTGTTTCCATTCTTTTGATTTATTTGTACCTTTCCCATTCCGCCAATTTTACATGGTGCATCATCACCCAAATGAACCTATCCAAAATCACCTTGAACATAATCTTGGAAATATTTCTTGTAGGGTGTGGCATGAAATGAAGCCCTTGAATCTACTACCCAAGATTCAGTATTTTTTTCTAAAGAAAGAATCAAAGCATCTTGTAACACATCATCTGTTAGATTTTCTTCCTGATTTTTCTCCTATTGTCCATCTCTTTGTTTCTTTGGATCTCTGCAATCTTTCTTTAGATTTCCTTTCTTCCCACAATTCCAACACTCTATCTTTCCTAGGTTGGAGTTGGATCTTCCCTTCATAGAATTTTCGTGGTTCCCTGAGCCCTTTCCTCTATCCTTTTGGCTTCCCCTGTTCTCCATAGTTAATGCATTACCTGATGTCTCACATGTGCTTTCCCGTCGCATTTTCTCGCTAAGGATAACACCAACAACATCATCAAATTACAAAGTGTTTGAACCAAAGACATAGTTACTTAAAACCATGACCAAGTTGTTCCATCTTTCTAGCAATGAGAACAAGATTAGAAGAGCCCTAACCTCATCATCAAAGTCCACTTTTATATAACTTAGCTTATTAGAATCTGTATTACATTCATTTAAATTATTGTCAACAAACCCACCCTCTGACATCTTCATATTAAATAATCGCTTCATTGCAAATACCTTATTTGAGTCTGAGGGTTCTTCATATAGTTTATCCAATGTATCCATCAGATCCTTCATTGTCTTTTCTTTTGAACTATTGAAATCCATTGACACATCAGGCGCAACCGTATAGTTCCTAGTGCCTTTATGTCAAGAACCTCCCATTCTTCATCCTTCATGGTCATCGGCTTCTTTGTTATTCCACCCAATGGTGGGAATAGATCCTTATGATATAAATAATCTTCCATTTTCATCTTACATAGTTGGTAGTTTTGGCCATTAAATTTCTCGACCTTAAACTTTGCGTCTTCTGCCATTGCTCCCACTCAAACCAGGAACCCTCTTTTTCTGTGAGTTACCTTTGGCTCTGATACCAGTTGTTAGAAAAACAGGATCGCAGATCAATAAAATAAAACAAATGTGGAAATAAAAACATAGAATATACACAATACAATAGAGACACAAATATACATGGTTATCCCAATGTGGTCTATGTCCACTAGAGAAATTGCCAGGTCCTTCCCTTTTATTATCCAGTAAAATGAGTGGATACAACCTACAACACACACGTTGTAACTTCATCTTCTTTCTCTCACAGTATCCTCTCTCATAATACAATATTCGCCATAACACACAGTCGCAATACAATTCTCTCATAAAAGAGGGTTGCCTTCTAGGGAAAAAAACCCTAACATAACTTCTATCGTCAGATCTACGACCTTATAATGAACTGTCCAGATAGACTATGAAATTACAATATTTGAATTGTGTATCCTACAGTTTCTTTGACCTGCATATGAATTAGGAAGATAATTAGGCTCCACAACCTGTTGGACACACCTACCACACTTAGAGGGGGGGTGAATGAGTGTGGGGCCTCTTTTTCACAAAACTTCCCTCTTGCACAAAAGCTCATCAATTAGCATTCAACATTTATTCATTACCCATTGCTGTCATTTATAACCAGTTAGATGTGAGCACATATCAGCAACATATATCAGTAATATATCATCAACAAGTCATTACCACAATGAACACAAAGAACACAAGATGTATGGAAAATTTTCTTTTTATTATGGACTACAATCCTTGGGGCTTATCGGCAACAATTGAATAGAGTACAACTCTACAAGAGCACTAGCTCTATATGCAAGACTCAGCTTACACCCTCAGCATCAACTGAGATGAGGCAACAATCCTCAACAGATGTCAATCTGTCAATAGGTACGCAACATGTCAGTAGTGCAGCCTGCGTGTGAATGCACTTAGGCTCACTACAGCCCGCGTGTGAACGCGGCTAGTGTATAATATAACAAGCGTATGCTATTGAGCTCTTAGGGTTTTGCTTTGCTTCACATGCTCAGATCCTCTGCAACCTGCAATCACTTTCTCTTCTGTCTTCCACTGTCCAAACTGACCCACAGCCAGTCACAATACATCCAAGCTCTCCAATAGCTTGCTCATGCTCCACAACAA
>SNQJ01S0003452.1:316371-331179 GCA_010110895.2 Picea sitchensis
GACCTAATAGAAGCTTCCACTTCTAGAAGGATCTTCCTCTAGATGCTTCTCTTAATAGACATATTTAGTATAAATAAGGGTCGAGGGTATGAAAACCCTATCTTGGAGATTATTGTAACAGAGCGTTGCTCGACTGGAGGTTGACCCCTCGAAGAGGCCTATGAACATTGCTTTCTGAATCAAAGTGTTATTTCAGTTGTTGTTCTCATATTATATCTGTGTTATTGTGGAGATTATGCTGGTTATATTACTGTTATTCTGTCATTTCTAGCATTTTATTTATGTTCTGTGTATTTATTATATCTGGTATCTTGCAGCAATCCTATTTCTACTCCAATGGAACAGACTTTGAAACTCACATCAAAATAAGGGAATGAATTTGAGGATGCAACCAAGTATAGGCAACTTGTGGGAAGTCTGATATATCTTACTACCACCAGACCAGACATTTCTTTTGTTGTTGGGATTCTTTCTAGGTTCATGCAAAATCCTTGTGAAGGACATTGGTTTGTTGTAAAAAGAGTTATGAAATACTTGAAAGGAACTCAAGATTTTGGACTCAGGTACTCTAAGGTGGACAACTTCGACCTGATCAGATATTCCGCTTCAGAATTTGATGGGGATAAAGAAAATGGAGTATCAACTTCAGGCTATATCATGAATATTTGATCAACAGTTGTCTCCTGGAGATCATGCAAACAATTAGTTCTAGAAGATTCCACAATAGAGGCAGAATATGTGGCAGTTGCAGAAGTGACAAAGGAGATTGTGTGGCTCGAGAAAATACTTGAATATTTGCAGAAGAAACAAGTGAATCCTACTCCTCTTCTAGTTGACAATACTTATGCAATCAAGTTGGCCAAGAATCCCAAATTCCATGATCGAACCAAGAACATCAACACAAAGTATCACCTGATTCGATATCATGTAGAGGCCAAGACTATTCACTTAAGACATTGTTCCACAAATGAGAAAATTGCAAACATCTTCACCGAAGCGCTTGGAAGAGAAAAATTGAGAAGTTCAGAATGATGCTTGGACTCACACACCCCCCTTAGGATTAAGGAGGGGGAAGTTGGGCACTTAATCCTTTTTGGTTGTGTTACTTGTAACAATAATGTACATATGAAGTGTCAGAGATGCTAGGAAGAGTCATACATTGGAGAAGACAAACCGTTGCATATTTGTGTATTTATTGAGCTTCATACTAATGGAATGATCATCACGTGGAGTTCCCATGGAGTTATGATTCCTTCCCACTATTGGCCTGACATAGATAAATGAAAATCAGTTATAAGATAATAAATCAAAGCGTGTAAAGCACGAATACAAGGGTGAGCCTTAGGGAGGTTCCCTTAATTTTTGTAGAGATACATGTGAAAAGTTATTAGCTTAAAAAAAATTGGATGTGAACCTTAGGGATGAAGGGAAAATGAAAAATGGGTTCCTCAGGGAGGAAGGAGCAAAAGGGAAAGCGATGCTACCATAATTGGATTGGGATAGGAAAGATACATGAGGATCAAACAAGGGACTAGCCTTTAAGGGTGTTGTTCATGGGTTTTTTTCACAAGGGTGTGTTCAAAACCCTACTCTAAGAAATTGTGTTCTTGGAGATAGATAATTAATGAAAGTAAAAGAAAAACAAAAGACTCGTGTGTTATAGCAATATTTTCCTCACCCCATGCAAACTTGCTCGGAAGGCCTTTTCCATTTCCATGTGCAAAGTTGAAGTCCCTTTTTGCAGTTCCTAAAGCTAAAAATTGTATTTTTCCACATATACATGCCCTAACATCTATACAACATGCGTATATGCAGGTTGCACCATTACAGCCTGCATACATTGGGTTTTGTGCCCAAAATTAAAAAATGGTGTCGGGTTTCCATGTCATGTCATAAGATCCATGATCCTTGACCTTCCATATACTAGAAATGTTCTGACTCATCCCTTCAGTTCCATTTGAAGGCTATAAATGGGCCATATCCAAGCTATGGAGAAGAGGAGAAGAATTCAACTTTGAGAGAAAAGTTACTTTGGAGAAATTATTTACTTCATATTGAGTCTGCATCCCTTTGTCCTTTTAAGTCTGAACACATTGTTCATCCCCCAAGATCTTCCCTATTTGATGGAGAAGCTCATTGTCTCTTTTATATGATGTTGCCTTTGGTGGAGGATTGAAGTGGTGGAGGCCCAGCTGGAAGGGACTTAGTTTCTCGGTTTCGAATGTACTGACACGGAATTTTTTCATTCATACACTTCTGTTGATTACATTTTAATAGAAATACTCTTTTCTCATCTAATTAATGTCTTGCAAATATTTGAATTTTTATTCCATGGACATATTTGTTATTAATATTGATATATTATGCTATTATGTGTGCCAACTTTATATATTATATACTTGCATATCTTGGTTGTTGAGGACAATTTGCAGGTGTATTTCTTTGAGTCGAGTGCTCAACGGTGGAGTTCATCGAACGTCTAGACAAGGTAGCCTCTTTATCTTATCTTGTTAGCATATTTTTTTATATAGCATACTTGACATTAGAGTTGATGTATGCAGTCATTTCCTTCTGTTGTGGTTTACCCCTTGCCATAGAGTTATTTTCCTTGTAACATCATGCATGCATCTCCAAGATCTATCGTATGACATAAACAAGATACATGCAATAAGTAATACACTTATTAACTATCATCTAACATCTAAAACACAAGATAGGATAAAAGAATGAGCAGTCATTTATTAACCAATGAAAATATGACTTGATGACTTGTTTCTGGATGACTTGATGTAGCTAGATAGGCTTGAATGCCACCCTCTAGGATGGGTCATTGACCTCCTTATGTGGTCCAACTCCAATATTGGTAGAATCAAGGAACTCTTGATGGTAAGGGGATAAGAGTTAGGGTGCTAAATCTCTCTAGAGGAATTCCAATATCATAACCTTACTCTAGATTGTTAGTGATTTGTGTGATCTCAATGGATCTATTTATATGTGAATGGTGGACTTTATTTGGGATGTAGATTCATTGTGAACTATCCCAAAGTATTAATGAAGTAATGGAATAAGGATGATTGAAGAAAACTAGATAAAACTCTATTAATACCAATAATGGTTTGATCAGGTCCATGCTTATACATTGTACCATTTGGAGGGAGTATAGGCATTAATGAGCTGACAAATAAAGGTTTTTTTTTTACTTTAAGATGATAGCACAAATTTTAGTGGATTTCTTGTGTGCTCTTCATGCAAAAAATGAGGGAAATATTATGCTATAACTATTTTGGTCAAATTTTGGTTTGACTTGGCTCATTATAGTATGACTAAGGTCACATGATTATGGAAACAAGGGTTGTGGTTGCATGTTGGACAGTTGGTTTTCATTGATGTCAACCCTTGGAGCGTTTGAGATACCCCAGGGTTGTGATCAAGATTGATGGTGATTTAGTTGTCATTGACGTCAACAAGAATGGTTGATGTCAATAAATGTGATGTGTGCATTTGATGAAGACTACAGAAATCCCCAAAGGTGTGGTTATGGAACCCAAATTTGATCAAGGAATAAGAGCATAAAGGACAATGTAATTGAAGGTAACATACTCATAGATGGATAGTCCTCGTCATTTTGATTCCAATGGTAGGTGGTATGCCATGTGGTTCCTCATGGTTAGGGAGATATTCCCTCATGAAGTTGGAAGCCCCAAAGAATGGTTAAGAAGCCCCTAATTGGTTACAAGTCATTAATGAAAGAGTAAAGTGGTTGTGAAAATAAATTCCAAGAATCCCTAAGATTAAGGAGAGAAGTTATTTAGCAAAAGTATAAATACACCTCAAGGAGTGATCCAGGTGGATATTGTTGGCAATTTGGTTGTCATTGGTGTCAACCTTGATAAATAGGTGAAGTATCATTGATTGATTGGTTTGAGAAGCATTGTCAATATTGGACTTATTTTTATGAAGGTGACTTGAATGTCAAGCATTGTCAATATTGGACATAATGTTATGAAGGTTGGAAATAATGTTATGAAGGTGACTTGAAGGTCAAGCATTGTCAATATTGGGCATAACGTTATGCAGGTGACTTGAATGTCAATCATTGTCAATATTGGACATAATGTTATAAAGGTGACTTGAATATCAGTAGAAAGATAATATTGACTAATATATTGTATGAGCTTGATACACTCATCCTATATTGTATAAGGTTGAGATTGTGTCATTAACATCTATGCACAAAATAATAAATTGTGAATAAATTGTCCAGATAAATAGGGTAAATGGATAATCCAATATGGATCCATACAATAACAAACCAAGAAGTTAATAAGACATGGTTCATTAAAAGTGATTCAGAAATCTCAATTGAAGAAGAGTCCAGAGATGAGACAAAATGTCAATGGTGTATGCTTGGTGAGGAAGCATTGACACCATCGAGTCACAAGTCAAGTCGATTCAAACAACAATAAGGTCGACTATCTGGAATTCGATCGACTGCAAGACGAGTCGAAGACAAGTCAACCAACGCCAACCCTGCAAATTGACAGAAGTTGGAGAAGACAATTTGATCGATTTCAAGACGAGTCGAAGAAAACTCAACCAACTGAAGGTTGAAGTCGAAGGAAAATTGAGTCGGGAAACACAAGTCAGCCAAAGCAAGTCGAGACTACCAAAGTCAAATTTCTCAAGTCGGTTTTCTTCCAAGTCAATTCGGTCCAAGAAAGAAGTAACCTAAAGGTCGAAATCGAAGCAAAATTAAATACAAGTCGGGTCGAAGTTGAAGTAAGATTGGTCGACTAGAATTGAAATACTCAAGTTGAAATTTCTCCTAGTTGAGTCGACCAAAAATATGTTTGTCGATTGAATGAGGAAGCAAATATGAAAAAGGGTGAGACCAAGTCAAATATTTAGTGACTAGCAGCTGAGAGGGAACCGATTTTAATATAACCATCAAGTAAAATGTTTAAAATTTGAGTTCAAATAATCACCAACAAAGGATATATGTGGAGGTCGATTTAGACATTCACTAAAAGGTAATATGTACTGAAGTGGATTTGGCATCCGACGACGAAAGGAAAATATTGGCAAGCTTCCTTCAAATAGCCACCTGTATCGGCCACCTCACACATTGTCTAGGGAAATTTCTCACGAGTAGGCTAATTGGGCATGTTCTGCAAAAATCCCATGTCGTAGAATTTTAAAATTCGTTTCCATCACTCTATAAAATTCACGCGAAAATCACTGTCTAAATTGGTGTACTAAAATCAATTAATAAAAGTTACCATTTGTGTTAATTAAATGAAGGGGTGCAATGTTTCATTCCAAAAGGACACATTGTTTCAAAGTAGCACCCTTTGGAGGAATATATAAGTAAAGGAATATGAAGGGAAGAAAGAGTTTTGGTGGATATAAATATATACACATAATGGATTGAATGAAAGTTCATTCTATCAGGTTGGTGCCTGTTTACAAGTTGAGTATTATCATGAGGATTGGATTCCTCACATCTCAGTTGAATCTGAGATCAACAAGTCGAATCTTGTTCTGAGGGTTGGATTCCTCATTTCTCATTTGGATCTAAGAAATACAAGTCGGGTTTTGTATTAGAGAGTTGAATATCTCATATTCAGTTAAAGTTGAAGACATTAAAGGATTTATTTTATTTGTATTCATTCAAGTTAAATAAATGAAAGAATGATATTTTATCTACTTCATTCTATCAGTTTGGTGTCTGTTTACAAGATGAGTCTTGTCATGAGGATTGGATTCCTCACATCTCAGTTGGATCTGAGATCAACAAGTCGAGTCTTGTTCTGAGGGTTGGATTCCTCATTTCTCAGTTGGATCTGAGAACTACAAGTTGGGTCTTGTATCAGAGAGTTGAATATCTCATATTCAATTGAAGTTGAAGATATTAAAGGATTTATTTTATTTGTATTCATTCAAGTTAAATAAATGAAAGAATGATATTTTATCTACTTCATACAGTTTGTGTTATACATGTTTATGAATAATTAATTGAACTGCATA
This sequence comes from Picea sitchensis, assembly GCA_010110895.2. Taxonomy (NCBI): domain Eukaryota; kingdom Viridiplantae; phylum Streptophyta; class Pinopsida; order Pinales; family Pinaceae; genus Picea; species Picea sitchensis. The sequence continues at coordinate 322,399 of SNQJ01S0003452.1, forward strand.
TATCTTATTCAGTTAATTTAGTTAATCTATGAAAGTGTGAAAAGTAGCCAAAAGTTCCAGACACTGATTCACCCCCCCCCCTCTCAATGTTAATGTGTGTTTCAACAGATATCAGTGGCCACCCACCTATCCCATTGGCTCGAAATACAGTTTTCCACCTTGGCAGTTTTTCTACATTTTTTTGGGACCCAAAATTTTGAGGCCATTGTGAGGCCCTAAACGACGTTTTTTTAACATTTGGGGGCCCAAGAAATAGTGATATGTTATGGGTTGGGCCCAGTCAAAATGTATTCCTCTAGGGTAGACCTTTCCAACAAGTTATCGTGCACCCCAAACAGAGATTGTATGCAAATGTTACACCCTCGGGAAGTTGACGTATCAACTACCCCCATTGGGGCCCGTGAACCTTTTGGCATTTCATCTTCCAAGGTTAGGGTTTTGGATTTTATTTATGTTAAAAAGGCCTTTGGAGCCTCATTGTAAACATCATATTCTTGCAAATGAGAAAAGTCATCACATATCTTCTCAGATATAAGCTTCCACCATTATAGTGAATTCATCCACTCTATATTTTTACAGTTTTTGTACTTTCCTTTCATTAATAAAAATTCTGCATTATTGTATCTTTGTGTTTATTGCAATATCTATGTATATTTCTTTCTTATATCTCTATTATATTTTTACCTTCATATCATTCCTCAAAAATAATTTGGATTAGTGGTATCAGAGTAGTTTTCTCATTGTCATTTCTTAATGCATGTCCCTGATGAGGTCAGGGTATAGAGAGTTGGGTCTCGAGCTAGTTTCTCTTGAGTACAAACAGCCCAAGCGGCATCCCATGGCAGAATAAAAAAGAGACTCGAGAGCAAAAGATTCTATTAATTTGTTTCTAGAGGAAGCCCTCATGCGACAAAGGGACAAAATGATGGAGAATTTTTCCCAAATTCTTTGATGACTGTCAAAGACAGTAGACGTGTCTTCATCAAGTAGCCACTTTGGAGGCACCACCCCTTTCAAGGTACTAGTTAATTTTGATATTCCCATGTTTTAATTTCAAGTAGATGTGGATGATTTGGAAGAGTGGTTGAATATGCTAGAAGGTTATTTCTTTGTCCACAATTTTCTCGATAGAGAAATTGTTACCTTTTCACTCCTTAAGGTTGTCCCCCATGTCAAATATTGGTGGGAAACTTACTAGGAGAAAAATTCCATAGAGGAGTCAGGAATATTTGGGGCCAATCCCACTTGGGATTTTTTTATGGACGCGATCAAGGAAAATTGTTACCCTGTTGGAAACTATGACGACCAGTACATGAGATGGACCATGATGTGTTAAGAGCAGGGCCAAATAGTGCTAGAGTTTACAAATATATTCCATACCTTGCGCACCCAGTTGGGTATCAAAGACTCTGAGTGACATCTCGTTTTGAAATACCGCAGGGCTCTACAGAGGTACATCCAAACTGAAATTGATTTTTTGGATATCTCATCACTAGGAGACATTATCGATCTGTTGTCAAGATCGAACATAAATTTAAGCATCAGAACAAGCGGGAGTTTGAGTCTGCAAATCTGCAATAGTCGAAGTATGATAAAGACGTCCCTAACTCACAAAAAAAGAAATCTCAAGACAAACAGTCCAAGCCACAGGAAAAGAAGGGTAACAGGAAGACGAAGAAGGACACTAGAAAGTGGTGTGACTTCCACAAAATCCCTTGGAACAACATCGATGAATGTTGCTCCAAACAATTATTCGTAGTTGAGCTCAAAGAAACAAATCCAAGCCCCAACTCATACTCTAATTCAGAAAATAATAAAAGGAGATGGATCATTAATGCAGAACCCATTACTATTGTCGCAACCACAACAATCCAACTAGAAGAACCAAAGGATCCTGAGGAGGGGGAGCACCTCTTCCATTCACGGATGTGGGTGAAAGGGACCCCACTACATTTTATTGTTGATAGAGGAATCCAAAATAACCTCATCTCAGCAGAGGTCATCAAGCAATTGGATTTTTTGATAGCACCACACCCACAACCATACAACATTGGGTGGCTTCACCAGGGACGAGATCTTCATGTCAGCCAGTAGTGTCACCTGTCCTACGACATCAAGCCCTTCAAGGATGAGGTATTGTGTGATGTCTCCCCACTGGAATTCTGTGATGTTCTGTTAGGCCAACCATATATGTGGAATAATCATGTTGTTTATGAGTCTCAACCTTGTATCGGGATTGTTACTCTAGGGGGTCATCTCTACAAGATACCAGAGGTAGTTCTGACTATTGTCCCGAAAAAACATTGTCGCAAAGTAATGTCTCATACTGTAAAGTTTATCCTCTTCACGATCTGGTCAGAAGGTAAATAGAAGGACACTGCAGCCTCATCCCAAGACCCTTTTATCCAAAAAAATCATATCAACAAGATTGTATAATAGTACTAAGATATTCTTACTGCACCTACAGGGGAGCCTCCACACTGCCTAGTCAAGCGAAGTTATAACAAATCCCTTCATGCTCTTCATGCTACATCTTCACCGAAAGAGTCTTCCCACACTCAAGCAAGTCATGTAGCTAAATTGGTTGAACAGATCCAACCCCTCCAACAACAGGTTCATAATCGCCTTCAACAAGTTAAGCAGGACAGCTTCTTCAACAAGGCAAGCAGCTCACCAAGGTTCATATTCAGCAAAAGCTTCCCTTGGAACTTGACATTATTGGTGTCAGAAGTCACTCCTGGATTGCAGCAGGAGTGGAGCCTGAAGCCCATCAGTTTATGTCACATATTTTTTTAAAGGGGTGATCAGGTGGGAGTAAACTCAGAACAACATCGTTTAACTCAGAAAACTAGGCCAGAAATGCACAAGGAAGTGAGGGCCACAACTAACTTTAGTCAGGAATTTGAGTTAAAGCGAGAGTAGAGTGAAGACTTGGAAGAGAGGTGGAGGAGACTGCTCTGGGCATCAGCAGCTCGGGGAAGAAAAACGGGACATTGAAATGTGCCTAAATGACACAATGATAACTGCACACTGATCAAACCTATATCATACTATGCAGCCACAACCATTCGACTAGATCCTCCACTTCTGAATCATTCAGTGCAAGAGGAAAAAGACAGTGTAGGATACTACTTAAGACTGGTGCAAAGATTGCAGTGATCAACCATACATCATCCTACAATATTGCGACCCTCAACTGGATCTTCCAATTCCGAGTGTTTTAAACAGCTTGATAGATAAAAAATAAAAGAAAAGAGAAGTTGACTTCCATTAATTTGACAGTCTGAAATCAAAATACATAACCATAGCTTCCTCATAAACTTTACAGTCGGGAGCATAGCTCAACCATCGATGCCTACAAAAATGGAAAAAATGCCTACATATACTTGGAACTACAGCAAAAACGAGACACATCATTAAAACCATTTCGTCTGCATGTTTACTAGCAGACTGCACCTGCAGTGTCTGGATGGTCGTGTGCTTATGTCAGATGCAATCGGACTCCTGGCACCCCACAGAAGAATTGACCTGTCTTGGGTCCTTTTCTGGGCTTTCCATTTATGGTGGAGACGATGTGTAACCACCACCAACCACCTCAATAATTGCTTCCTTGGGGTTGGGAATGGCCCTGTTCAACTCTGCTCTTGGACAACATGGCGGCCTTTCTTTGGTTGTTGCTCCTTTGTTGGACTACTACAAGGAGACCCAGTAGGTGGACGTGGATGAGACCCTGGCGAGGAGGATGAGGTGGTGGTGTGACACCAAATGAGAAATGCCACGGGGTATGGATAGTGGAAGTGGCATGGAGCGCGGGGTACAGGTGGGTGAGAGAGGTAAGGTGAAGGAGGAGGACGAGTTGGAGGATGAGAGTGACAAAAAGGAAAAGGAATATGGCATGGGGGAGGTGGAAACCGAGGGAAGAATGCAGGGAGGAACACCTGGCAAGAGGTGATAGGTGGGAGTGAGGAAAGGGGAAAGAGATGGGCCAGGATGGCGTTGAGTGGGAGATAGATGGCGAAAGGTGGACGGTGGAGGAAATCAGAGATGTGACAAGAGGGGACCAGCTTTAAGCTACCAATTCCATACCCCCCCCCATTAAAGGTAGAGTGGCAAGGGGGTCTGGAATCCAACCTTGACCGTAGATCTGGGCTCCCCAATCCAGGTCGTTGAGAGATGCGGGCCTAATTTCGGACCCCCCGCCGCTTTAAAGGTACAATGGAGAGGGGGTCCAGAATCCAACCTTGACCGTAGATCTGAGCTTCCCAATCCAGGCCGTTGAGAGATGTGCACCTAATTCCGGACCCCCCCCCGCTTTAAAGGTAGAATGGTGAGGGGGGCCCAGAATCCAATATTGACCATAGATCTGGGTGCGTAGATCCTGGCCACCCAAATCTGCCTGTCGCTTAGCTCAATGCGCATTTTGCACCCCAAACTTAGGGTAAGTGGGTTTTTTACCCCACTTCTTTGCATTTTCCACTCCAAGGCCCAAACCAATGAGGAAAACACCCCATACAAGAGTTAGTGATAATAGACGTAATGGAGACTATTGTTTCCTGAGGGAGAAGGATTGATCCAGGTGGTTATTGGTGGCCACCCACCTATCCCTCTGGCTTGAAATACAGTTTTCCACCTTGGCAGTGTTTCTACAGTTTTTCGAGTCCCAAACTTCTGGGGCCATTTTGAGGTCCTAAACAACATTTTTTTACATTTTGGGGCCCCAGTAATTATTACAATCTCTAGATTAGTCCGAGTCGAAATTCATTCCTCTTGGATATACCTTTCCAATGAGTTATCGTGTGCCCCAAACGGAGATCGCATGTAAAATTTATGCCCTCAGAAAATTAACATATCAACTACCCCCATTGGGGCCCGAGAACCTTTTGGCATTTCATCTTTCGGGGTTAGGGTTTTGGATTTTCTTTATGTTAAAAAGGCCTTTGGAACCTCATTGTAAACATCATCTTCTTGTGAATGAGCATAGCTGTCGCATCTCTTCTCAGGGGTAAGATGCCACCATTCTAGCGAGTTCATTCACTCTGTATTTTTGCAGTTTATGTACATTCCTTTCATTAATAAAAATTGTGCATTACTGTATCTCTGTGTTTATTGCAATATCTTTGTATATTTATTTTTTATATCTCTGTTATATTTTTGTCTTCATATCTCCTCAAAAATAATCTATGTCAGTGGTATCAGAGAAACCTGCTCATTGTCATTTCTTAGTGCATGTCCCCGATGCGGTTGGGGTATAGAGAGTTGGGTCTTGAGCTAGTTTCTCTTGAGGAAAACCATCCCAAGTGGCCTCCCATGGCGGAAGAAAAAAGAGACGCGGGAGCAAAATATTCTATTAATTTGTTGCTCGAGGAAGCCCTCACGCAACAGAGAGACGAAATGATGGAGAATTTTTCCCAAATCCTTCAACAACTGTCGACAACAGCATACGCTTCTTCATCAAGTGGGCACTTTGGAGGCACGGTCCCTTTCAAAGTATAAGTTCATTTTGATATTCCCATGTTTGAAGGTAAGATAGATGTGGATGCTTTGGAAAAGTGGTTAAATATGCTAGAAGGTTATTTCTATGTCCATAATTTTTCCGATAGAGAAAAGTTTACCTTTGCGCTCCTTAAGGTTGTCCCCCATGTCAAATATTCGTAGGAAACTTATTGGGAGCCAAATTCCACAGAGGAGTCAGGAATATTTGGGGCCGAGCCCACTGGGATTTTTTTATGGATGTGTTCAAGGAACAATATTACCCTATTGGAAACTATGACGACCAGTACATGATATGGACCACGATGCGTCAAGAGTGGGGCCAAACAATGTCAGAGTTCACAAGTACCTTCCATACCTTGCACACCAATCTAGGTATCAAAGACTCTAAGAGACATCTGGTTCTAAAATACCACAGGGCTCTACACAGGTACATCCAAACCGAAATGGAGTTCCTGGACATCTCATCACTAGGAGACGCTTATCAATATGCTATCAAGAATGAACATAAATTTAAGTAGCAGAACAAGCAGGAGTTCAGGTCTGCAAATGTGAAACAATCGAAGTATGGTAAAGACATCCCTAACTCACAGAACAACCAACCTCAAGACACCTAGTCCAATCCATAGGAGAAGAAGGGTAACGGGAAGACGAATAAGGACACTGGAAAGTGGTGTGAATTTCATAAAATCCCTTGGAAAAACATCGATGAATGTTGCTCCAAACGATCATTGGCAGTCGAGCTCAAAGAAACAAATCCAAGCCCCAAATCAGACTCTGATCTAGAAAATAATAAAAAGATACATATCATTGATGAAGAACCCACTCCTACTGTTGCAACCACAACAACCCAACCAGAAGAATCAGAGGATCCTGAGGAGGGGGAGCGCTTCTTCCATTCACAGATGTGGCTGAAAGGGACCCCACTGCATTTCATTGTTGATAGCAGAAGCCAAAAGAACCTCATCTCAGCAGAGGTAATCAAGCAATTGTATTTTTCGACAGCACCACACCCATAGCCATACAACATCGGGTGGCTTCACCAGATCTTTGTGTCAACCAATAGTGTCACTTGTCCTACAACATCAAAGCCCTTCAAGGATGAGGTATTGTGTGATGTTTCCCCACTGGAAGATGGTAATGTTTTGTTAGGCCAGCCATATATGTGGAAGTGGCATGTTGTTTATGAGTCTCAACCCCATAGCATCATTGTTACTCTAGGGGGTCAGCTCTACAGGATACCAGAGGTAGTTCTGACTACTGTCCTGACAAAATAGTTCCACAAATTAATCTCTCTTGCCGCAACGTTTAGCCTCTTCACAAAATGGTCAGAAGGTAAATAGAAGTACACTGCAGCCTCAACCCAAGACCCTTCCATCCAGCAGAAGCATATCAATAAGATTGTAGAAGAGCCCCAAGATATTCTTATTGCACCTATGGGGGAACCTCCACACTTCCTAGTCAAGTGAAGTAATAACAAATCCCTTCATGCTCTTCATGATGCATATTCACCGATAGATTCCTCCCACACTCAAGAAGATCATGCAGCTAGATTGGTTGAATAGATCCAACCCCTCCAACAACAATTTCATAACCTCCTTCAACAAGCTAAGCAGGACAACTTCTTCAGCAAGGCAAGTAGCTCACCAAGGTTTAGATTCAACAAAATCTTCCTCGGGAACTTGATGCAATGGATACCATTGCTTCCTAAGGGGGGAGGATTGATCTGGGTGGATATTGGTGGACACCCACCTATCCCACTGGCTCTAAATACATGTCACACACCCACTACGGCGATATAGATTTTTCGCCTCTTTTCGAGGGATAGAATCCCCGAAGTGCCTACAGGGCCTAGCCCAGGCTAGCTCCTCCCTTGTGCACCTCCATGTGATCGTGGATCACGACCATAGGCCAAACAAACTAGGTGCATTTTTCGCATTTCTCGACTCAGAGATATAGAACTGTCAAGTCTTTTGACTCTGCAAACCCCGAAACCTTAAATGGGCTAGGGTACTCGGTTGGACCCTTGTCTCGGTGTCATGTGACCTCCGGCTAGGGCGCAAATCTCAGCACCTATATTTTTCGAGTTTCGCGACTTCGAAATTTTTGTTGCATGTATTCCTTACCTTTTGGAATGCCAACACCCGAAATACCGAAACGTCGAACTCTGAAAGGACTAGTGACTGACAAGCTTCCCTCTTTGGGTCTTGTCCACGTGACCCTGTTCCATGACCATGTGCTTAAACCAGAAAAGCCCTTACCGGCTTTTCATGATTCGGGGAATCGCGATGCATGATCTCTTCCTTTCCTCTTCAAATCCCTGAAATCTGAAATCTCTGAAGTTTCCCTCCAAAGGGAGATTAAGGGCTGTCAGCCTCCCCTGATCCGACGGTTTGGATTCTTTCATAGTTTTCTGAATTGGGAGTTCACAATGCAACGACTCCCAAAACTCTTGTCACTCAAATCTCTGAATTTTGGTATGGGGATTCGTGTAGGAGATCAACGGTCCTTGAGGGTTTGGATCCAATGATCCACGATATTTCAGAGCTTTCCCCGAACTCTGACCACTCGCCACATGTCTCCTTCGATGGACAGTCTAGATCTTTTCAGGACTCCTCCTTTCTACCACAGAGTGCATCGAGGTTCCGGGTAGCGGGATTTCGCGACTTGCGAAGACAAGGGTTCTTGCCCTTTGGTCTCCCGGGTGCCGAAACACTGACCGGCAGCCATGTGTCCCTCCGATGGACGGTTGCAACCTTTAGCCATGATCAACCGTGGTGATATTTTCGGGGTGATCAACGGTCACGATCAAATCCTGACCTTCTCAAACGTATTCACACCTAAATCGATTCGGGGTTTCGTTTACCAGGATTTCGCGACTTGCAAAGACAAGGGTTCTTGCCCTTTGGTCTCCCGGGTGCTGAAACGCTGAAATGCTTACCGACAGCCACGTGTACTCTACAACTGGACGGTCAAGGTACTCCCATGGATCTTGGGATCTACAGTCTCGATTCTCATTACTTGCGAAGGTTAAAAGGGATCGAGGCATTAATGCCTACATTCCTTCCTCCAATCTAATGGTCATGACAGACCTTAGATCCTTCGAAAGGATCTCGTCCGTACATCTAGCAAAAGAAAGGGTATTCTGGGTACCGAACCACCGAAATATCCTAACTCATCCACACGTTGTCATTTCGGGATTTCGCAAGTCGAGGTTTCGGGACTTGCGAGTACAAGGGCACTTACACTTAGGTACCCCAGGTGCCGAAACACCAAAATATCGAAGTCTAA
>SNQJ01S0003452.1:331229-394038 GCA_010110895.2 Picea sitchensis
TTAAACATATAGTGATGAGAAAGGACGTTGTATACCTTGGGGTGATCAGATGAAGTGATAATATGAGTCTAAATATAGGTGATGAAGGGTATAACAATGGCAAAAAGTATGAGCAAAAAGGTACAATGTGTGGTCCCAACACAGAGCTGACCCCTCAGAGTAATAATGACACTACAGGGTCGAGACTCATAAATAGCATGATGTTTTCGCATATATGGTTGGCCCAAAACAACATCACAGACATCAAGAGGGGAAACATCACACACTACCTCATCCTTGAAGGGTTGGATGCCACAGGACAGGTGGCACTATTGGCTGACATGAAGATCTCGTCCCTAGTGAAGCCACTCGATGTTGTATGGCTACGGGTGTGGTGTTTTCAACAAGCCCAACTGTTTGACGACCTCAACTAATATGAGGTTCTTCTGGCTTTTGTTCTCAACAATGAAATGTAACAGGGTCACTTTCACCCACATCTATGAATGGAAGAGGTGCTCCCCTTCTTCAGGATCTATTGGTTCTTCTGGTTGAATTGTTGTGGTCGTGACAATAGTAGTGGGGTCTGCATTGATGATATGTCATTTTCATTATTTTATGGATCAAATTCTAAATCAGGGTTTGTCTCCTTGTCTTTGATCTCGGCCACCAATGCATGTTTCGAGCGACATTCGTCGGTGTTGTGCCAGGGGATTTTGTGGAAGTCACACTACTTCCTAGTGTTATTCTCCATCTTTCCTTTACCCTTCTTTTCTTGTGTCTTGGACTAGTTTTCTGGAGGTTGTTGGTGGATTTGGAGACCTAAAATCCCATTTGTTATGGTGCCAAAATTTCTGCTCAATTTTGATAGCATATCGATAGGAAGCTTCTAATGATGAGATGTTTAGGAAATCTGTTTTGGTTTGGATGTACCTATGTAGAGCCCCATGGTATTTCAAAACCAGATGTTGCTCGGAGTCTTTGATACCCAGCTTGGTGTGCAAGGTATGGAAAGTATTTATGAAATACGACAATGTTTGGCTCTTTTCTTGCCGTAGTGTGGTCCATCTCATGTATTGATCTTCATAGTTATCAACAGGGTAATATTGTTCCTTGACCGCATCCACAAAAAAATCCCAAGTGGGCTCGGCCCCATATATTCCATATTCCTATGTGGAACTTTGGTCCTAGTAAGTTTCCCACCAATGTTTGACATGGGGGAGAACCTTGAGGAGTGCGAAGGTGATCTTTTCCTTGTCGAAAAAATTGTGAACGGAGAAATAACCTTCTAGCAGATTTAACCATTTTTCTAAGGCATATGCATCTATCTGAACTTCAAATATGAGAATATCAAAATTAAAGTGTACCTTGAAGGGAGAGGTTCCTCCAAAGTGGTCGCTTGATGAATATGCACATGCTGCTATTGGTAGGTGTTGAAGGATGTGGGAAAAATTCTCCATCATTTCGTCCCTCTGTCGTGCAAGAGCTTGCTCAGGCAACAGGTTAATAGAATATTTTGCTCTGTCATTCTTATTTTCTTTCGCCATGGAGGGTTTCTTGGGCATGCGAGAGAGATTGTCCTCAAGAGAGACAAGCTTGACACCCAACTTGCTATACTCAGACCTTATTGGGGACATGCACTGAAAAATGATTAAGACCAGCCTGCTCTGATACCACTGATCTAGATTATTTTCATAATGAAATGAAATCAGAGATATTACAATGAAGTGCACATAAATATTACCAGAAACTGAGAAATATAGTAATACATGATTTCTATTAATGAAATAAATGTACAAAGACTCTAAAAATACAGAGTGAAAGACTCGCTAGAATGGTGGCATCTTATCTCTAAGAAGATATGTGATAGCTACGCTCATTCACAAGAAGATGAGCACAATGAGGCTCTAAAGGCCTTTTTATAATAAACATGAATGCCAAAACCCTAGACATGTGGGCTCCGTTGGGGTAAGTTAGTACATCAACTTCTCGAGGTCGTAACTTTTGCATACGATCTCCATTTTAGGTGTGTGATAGCCCATTGGAAATGTCTTTTTAAGAACTATGCATTATGTTGTCAAACTCTGACTCCATCTATAGTTTGATTGTGGCAAGTCAACAAAACATAGTTTAGGGCTCCAAAACGACCCTGGAAGTACAAAAAGATGTATTGACATGAAAAATTCCAAAATAAGCCAATTGGAATAGGTGGGCAGCCACCATTATCCACTTGAATGTTGTGTCGGGCTTCAGGACAACCCTGGAAGTGTAGAACCCACAATTATAAAGAAATGTCCCCATTACAGAGAAACGTGTTGAACTAAAAACTGTCAAGATGAGCCAGTTGGAATTTGGAACATGTGGGTGGCCACCAATATCCACCTAGATCAGTCCTCCCCCCTTAGGAAGAAATGGTCTCCATTGCGTTGAGTGCTCGGGCAAGAGGGGAAAGCATTTGTTGAGTCTAAATCTTGGTGAGTTGAGTACCTTGTTGGAGAAGTTGAGTTGCTTGGTCTGTGGAAGGTTGTCACAAACCTATTGCTAGCAGGGTTGAACATGTTCCACCAACCTGTTGTCTTTGGTCTTGACAGGGCATTGTGTAGATATTATCGTAGGTGAAGAAACAATATCTTCTTTCTCTTCTGCAATTTGCTTCTTATGGATAGAAGGTGTTGAGGTTGCAGTGGTTGTAGTGGCCTTTTGTGCATCCTTTGAACAAACTGTGAAGAGTCTGAACTTCACAATATGATATATTACCTTGTGGTATTGTTTTGGTGGAACAATAGTTGGAAATACCTCTGGTATCCTTTAGAGCTGACCCCCGAGAGTAATAATGACACTACAGTTTAGAGACTCATAAACAACATGATGTTTCCATATATATGATTTTCCCAAAACAACATCACAAACATCAAGAGGGCCAACATCACACACTACCTCATCCTTAAAGGGATGAATGCCATAGGACAGGTGGCACTGTTGGCTGACACGAATATCTCGTCCCTAGTGAAGCCACCCGATGTTGTATGGTTGCGGGTGTGGTGTTGTCAACAACCCCAACTGTTTAACAACCTCAATTGAGATGAGGTTCTTTACGCTACCTTTATCAACAATGAAATACAACGGGGTCCCTTTCACCCACATCTGTGAATGGAAGAGGCGCTCCCCCTCTTCAGAGTCTACTGGTTCTTCTTATTGAATTGGTGTGGTCGTGACTGTAGCAGTGGGGTCTGCGTTGATGATCTGTCATTTTTCATTATTTTCTGGATCAGATTTCGAATCAGGGTTTGGCTCCTTGTCTTTGATCTCAGCCACCAATGATAGTTTCGAGTGACATTCGTCGATGTTGTGCCAGGGAATTTTGTGGAAGTCGCACCACTTCCTAGTGTCATTCTTCATCTTTCCTTTAACCTTATTTTCCTTTGTCTTGGGTTGGTTGTCAGGAGGATATTGGTTATGGTTGTTGGCATCAGAAGTCACTCCTGGATTGTAGCAGGAGCAGATCCCGACGCCCATCAGTTTATGTCACGATTTGTTTATAAAGGGTGATGAAATGGAAGACAACTCAGAACCATATCGCTCACTCAGAAAAATGGGTTGGAACAACAAGGACATACGAGGTCTTGATTCAACTTGAGCCAGTAAGTTTGTATAATGGTGAGTGAGTGAAAGAAAAGAAAGGGGAAAAGTCTCAGAAATGAGATCCTCTCAGACCAGAGAAACTTCAAAGTAAATCTCAAACGTTGCGGAACTAATACAATCAAACATACATCATATAGTTATGGCAACACCCGACTGGATCATCCATACCTGGGATCTTAAGATTCAGAGGAACAAGGAAAGAAGAAGGTTGGCCACCATTAAACAAGAAATCTCAAAATATCATTGTATAACCAAAGAACCAGAGGCTTTGTTAAAGATTTACAGTCAGGAGCTTAGCTCTACCATCGATAGATTACAAAAATGGAAAAATTGCCTACATATACCCAAAGCCAATAATAGGTGCAAAACCGAGGCTTATCATTAAAAACATTACGTTTGCATGTTTACTAGCAAACTGCACCTGCAGTCTCTGGACGGTCGTGTGCTTATGTCAGATGCAATCGGACTCCTGGCACCCCACAGAACAATTGACCTGTCTTGGGTCCTTTTCTGGGCTTTCCATTTATGGTGGAGACGATGTCTAACCACCACCAACCACCTCAATAATTGCTTCCTTGGGATTGGGAACAACCTCAGTCAACTCTGCACTCGGACAATGTGGTATCCTTTCTTTGGTTGTTTCTCCTTTGCAGGACTGCTACAAGGATACCTAGTAGGCAGATGTGGAGGAGACCCTAGCGAGGAGGATGAGGTGGTGTTGCGACACCAGATGAGAAATGCCACAGGGTATGGATAGGACACAGGTGGAAGTGGCATGGAGCACTGGGTATAGATCGGTGAGAGAGGTAAGGTGGAGGAGGAGTAGGGACGACCATATAGATGGAGGATGAGAGGGACAAAAGGGAAGAGGAATATGACATGGGGGAAGTGGCAACCGAGGGAAAAATGTGGGGAGGAACACCTGGCAGGAGGTGACAAGTGGGAGCGAGGAAAGGGGAAAGAGATGGGCCAGGATGGTGTTGAGTGGAAGGCACATGGCAGAAGGTGGACGATGGAGAAAAATTGGAGATTTGACAAGGGGGGACCCGCTTTAAGCCGCCAATTCCGGACACCCCCCCCTATTAAAGGTAAATAGTCAAAGGGGGTCTGAAATCCAACCTTGACCGTAGATTCGAGCTCTCAAATCTAGGTCGTTGAGAGATGTGCGCTCAATTCTGGACCCCCCCCCCCTTGTTAAAGGTAGAATGACGAAGGGGGTCGGGAATGGAATCTTGGTCGTAGATCTGGACACGCAGACCCTAGCCACTCAGATTTGCCCACTCCTTAGCTTCATGAGCCAAGAGTCATCCCTGATGGACGGCTGCGACTGCTCCATGATCAACGGACCAGATCCTTTCAGGAATTCACCCATCGGGAGTTCTTTCTCCTTTTCTCTCGAAGTCCTGGTAACCGAAACGCGACGAAGCTCGATCGCGTGCCACCTCTGTTTGTTGAAATGGACGGCCCTGATCACTTCTGCGATATAGGTGATTCCCTCGGTGCTAATCCTCGCGCAACTTTGCTCATCACGAATTCCCACTAATCGTCGATCTGCTTCCTCGACGAATCCTGGTCGTTGAAAACAAATCTTCGCCTACTCACTTGACTTTGAATCCCTAACAAGATTTTCGGAGATATGTGCTTGGGCACTTCTAGCACAGGCCGCGAATAATCGCCCTTTAGTGGGTTTTTAGCCCGCCTCTTCACCATTTGCACCATGAGCTCGACTTAGGAGAGAAAACGACCCATACCAAAATTTGTGCTAACATTAGGCTCCATGGGGGATAGAGTTGTCCCTGTGATGCTCTGAGAACTCCTTCTGCAGTTCTAGTTGCCTTCTGTTGGGCTATGGAGTTGAGCTCAAAACACCCTGCTTAAAAATACATGCCGATAAGTGAAAATAAAAGATAAACACGCATGCTCCAAGGAGCTTATTTATGTATGGTCTTAAACTAATAAATTCCTTTACATGGGGCTAGGTGAAAGCAAACTTCCACCGTAGCCAATCAAGCAACTTCTTGAATAGAAGCTCCTTCCTTCTGTCAATGATCACAAACAGATGGTGTAACTGTGACAGGAGAACGGTTACGCTCTTCAACTCCTCCTTATAGGCTAAAGTCGAGATGAAATAGGGTGGCTCCAACTTGTGAAGGAAATACAACTCCATGTATTCCTTCATAGGCTCATAGGACCAATGGAAAACTCCAAAAAATGGGCGACAAGCAGCCTCCTTTGCTACACAGTTGTTCACGTGTGGTGGAATATCTCTGGTAAGAACAACTGGGTGGACAGCTAACATAGGTTGACTGATCTCAGGCGGTGGCTGCTCGCTGACTAGCTCTGCACATTTTGTAAACTACATCTTTGGCTCCTCCTCCTCTTCTCCATGGCTCTCCCAAGGATCAGATTCATAATCATCATAAATAGGGACCATGGGAAAGCTCTGCTTGTTGTCATGTCGGTCAGTGTCTTCATAGTGATCAAATGTAGGATAAGTTTGTTGCTCATCATCACTATAATATTCATCAAAAAAGGGTTGCCCTTCATTTCTATGATCAACCTCTAGAATAGTGATCCCATCAAGAATATAACTGTCAAAAATATCCATTTCAGGGACAGAGGTAACTGTTGCTTCTGGCTATTCATACAAAAGATTTTTCTCTTTAATCCTAGGTAAAAATATATCATGGAAAACCTCTTAAAGGAAAAGAGAAGAATCCTCTTCCACAACCATCTCTTCTTTAAAAACTAGAAGGCCTTCGTCATCATAAGCCAGGCTGCTAGGAACATCTGCGTCAACCCTATATCCAGGAGAGCCATCTACTATAGGCAACATCTGCTCTATAAACTCATAATTTTCACAAGATGCATGTTGATCTTTATGAACATATAAAAGAACAGATGTATCTGAAATGATGTCAGATGCTTCTGTGCTAGGGCTAACATAATTAATATCATCCATCGCCTCTAGATTTTCATAGAAAATGCTTTCCTCCACAGTAAAAGCTTCATCACAAACATAGTCTTCAGGGCCAGCAGAGGCTTTATGAAGCAAAGAAAACTCATCACAGCAGTTTTCATACAAACACTCAGCTGGGAAGTAATCTTTACAAAATGAATTGAAAGCTGTATGAAAACCTGTCAAAGAATGGATGCTTGCAATGGGAAGAGATTGACACCAATCAAGAGCAGCTCCCTTTAATGAATAACTAAAAAGATTAATCTAGACATCTTCATGCATGATATTAAGTCGATGAATAACCTCATGAAAGTCCAGTAAATGCTCAGTTGGTACCTCCGAAATTTTTTCTTGAAATTCAGGGAGGATATCTTCCCATTCATCTCTATCAGGCAATGGATTAGGAAAACCAACTATCTGGGAAAAGTCACAAAAAGCCAACCTTTGAGCTAAGATATTTTCCATATTGAAACAGTGGAGTCGTCGACCGATCCTCGGATCATGGAGTTGCCAGGCAAAATATGCGCAGCTTTGAATGTGTTTGGTCTTTGTTCACCATAAAAGGCCAGATCCTAATGTTGTGTCCTCCCAGGAAACTTCTCAAGCTGAGAAAGCAGCTGCTGAAACCTTCTCGAAAAATCTCCTCTGGGTCAGCTTTTAGGTGTGCTAAAAGTAGCCACAGCTGAAACAGTGAAGTGGAAACAGTGGAGTCCCCAGGTGCGCAGTAGCAATCTTCAAGGGATCTGATGCCTGATGCACCTTCAGAATCAGAGGCTCAATGTCATTCAATCCCAGGGAAAATATTCAACTTCATCCCCGGCAACGGCATCAGAAGTCACTCCTGGATTGCAGCAGGAGCAGAGCTCAACGCCCATCAGTTTATGTCACTATTTGTTTATAAAGGGTGATCAAATGGAAGACAACTCAGAACCATATCGCTCACTCATAAAAATGGGTTGGAACAACAAGGACATGCGAGGTCTTGATTCAACTTGAGCCAGTAAGTTTGTATAGTGGTGAGTGAGTGAAAGAAAAGAAAGGGGAAAAGTCTCATCAATGAGATCCTCTCAGACTAGAGAAACTTCAAAGTAAACCTCAAACGTTGCAGAACTAATACAATCAAACATACATCATATAGTTACATCAATACCCGACTGGATCATCCATACCCGGGCTCTTAAGATTCAGAGGAACAAGGAAAGAAGAAGGTTGGCCGCCATTAAACAAGAAATCTCAAAATATCATTGTATAACCAAAGAACTAGAGGCTTTGTTAAATATTTACAGTCGGGAGGTTAGCTCTACCATCGATAGATTACAAAAATGGAAAAATTTCCTACATATACCCAAAGCCAATAACAATGGAAAAACCAAGGCTTATCATTAAAAACATTACGTCCACATGTTTACTAGCAGACTGTACCTGCAGTCTCTGGATGGTCGTGTGCTTATGTCAGACGCAATCGGAATCCTGGCACCCCGCAGAAGAATTGACCTGTCTCGGGTCCTTTTCTGGGCTTTCCATTTATGGTGGAGATGATGTCTAACCACCACCAACCACCTCAATAATTGCTTCCTTGGGATTGGCAACAGCCTCGGTCAACTTTGCACTCGGACAACATGGCAGCCTTTCTTTGGTTGCTACTTTTTTGCAGGACTGCTACAAAAAGACCCAGTAGGCGGATGTGGAGGAGACCCTAGTGAGGAGGATGAGGTGGTGTTACGACACCATATGGGAAATACCATGGGGTATGGATAGGACACAGGTGGAAGTGGCATGGAGCGCGGGGTACAGATGGGTGAGAGAGGTAAGGTGGAGGAGGAGTAGGGACGACCATACAAATGGAGGATGAGAGGGACAAAAGGGAAGAGGAATATGACATGGGGGAAGTGGCAACCGAGGGGAAAATGCAGGGAGGAACACCTGGTAGGAGGTGACAGGTGGGAGTGAGGAAAGGGGGAAGAGATGGGCCAGGATGGTGCTGAGTTGAAGGCACATGGCGGAAGGTGGACGATGGAGAAAAATCAGAGATTTGACAAGGGGGGACCCGCTTTAAGCCGCCAATTCTGGACCCCCCCCCATTTCCTTATTAAAGGTAAATAGGCAAAGGGTGTCTGGAATCCAACCTTGACCATAGATCGAGGCTACCAAATCAGTCATTGAAGTCTTGCAGCTCAGTCTAGACCCCCTTGTTAAGGTAGAATGGCCGAAGGGTCCGAGAATGGAATCGGCCTTAGTAAGGTAGAATGACGAAGGGGGTCCAGAATGGAATCCTGGCCTTAGATCTGGACACGCAGACCCTGGCCGCTCAGATTTTCCCGCTCCTTAGCTTCATGCACCAAGAGTCATCCCTGATGGATGGCTGAGACTGCTCCATGATCAATGGACCAGGTCCTTTTAGGAATTCGCCCATCGAGAGTTCTTGCTCCTTTGCTCTCGAAGTCTTGGTAACCGAAACGCGACGAAGCTCGATCGCGTGCCACCTGTGTCTGCTGAAATGGACAGCCCTAATCACTTCTGTGATAGAGGTGATGCCCTCAGCCCTAATCCTCACGCAACTTTGCTAATCGTGAATTCCCACTAATCATCGATCTGCTTCCTCGACGAATCCTAGCCGTTGAAAATAGATCTTCGCCCGCTCGCTTGACTTTGAACCCTGAACGAGATTTTCTGAGATATGTGCTTGGGCACTTCTAGCACAGGTCGTGAATAATCACCCTTTAGTGGGTTTTTAGCCCGCCTATTTACCTTTTGCGCCATGGGCTTGACTTAGGAGAGAAAACGACCCATACCAAAATTTGTGCTAACAATGGTCATCTTTATTGTTCTTTGGTTGTTGCATATTTGCAGACCCGAACTCCCATTTGTTCTGGTGCCTAAACTTCTTCTCGATTTTGACAACATATCGATAGGAAGCTCTCAGTTTGGATGTACCTATGTAGAGCCCCACATTATTTCAGAACCAGATGTCGCTCAAAGTCTTTGATACCTATCTTGGTGTGCAAGTTATGGAAAGTATTTGTGAACTCTAACATTGTTTGGCTCTTTTCGTGTCGCAGTGTGGTCCATCTCATGCACTAGTCTTCATAGTTATCAACAGGGTAATATTGTTCCTTGACCACATCCACACAAAAATCCCAAGTGGGCTCAGCCCCATATATTCCAGATTCCTCTGTGGAACTTTTATCCCAGTAAGTTTCCCACCAATGTTTGACATGGGGGAGATCCTTAAGGAGTGTGAAGATGATCTTTCCCTGTCGGAAAAATTGTGAACAGGGAAATAACCTTCTAGCATATTTAACCATTTTTCTAAGGCATTCACATCTATCAGACCTTCAAATAAGGGAATATCAAATCTAACTTGTACCTTGAAGGGAGAGGTTCCTCCAAAGTGGTTGCTTGATGAATATGCACCTGTTTCTATCGACAAGTGTTGAAGGATGTGGGAAAAATTGTCCATCATTTCGTCCCTCTGTCACACAAGAGCTTGCTTAAGCAATAGGTTAATAAAATATTTTGCTTCGATGTTTTTCTTTTCTTCCGCCATGGAGGTTTTCTTGGGCGTGCGAGAGCGATTTTCCTTAAGAGAGACAAGATTGAGACCCAACTTGCTATACTCGGACCTTATTGGGGACATGCACTGAAAAACGATCAAGAGAAGCCTACTCTGATACCACTGATCCAGATTATTTTTGGAATGAAATGAAAGCAGAGATATTACAATGAAGTGCACATAAATATTACCAGAAACAGAGAAACACAATATACATGAATTCAATTAATCAAAACAATGTACAGAGACTGTAAAAATACAGAGTGAAAGACTCACTATAGTGGTGGCAGCTTATCTCTGAGAAGAGATGTGACTGCTACGCTCATTCACAAGAATACGAGTACAATGAGGCTCTGAAGGCATTTTTATAATAAACATGAATGCCAAAACCCTAGACATCCAAAAACCTAACACTAGGAGATGAAGCGCCAAAAGTCATGTGGGCCCTATTGGGGTAATTTAGTACATCAACTCCCTGGGGTCATAACTTTTGCATACGATCTCCGTTTTAGACATGTGATAACCTGTTGGAAAGGTTTATTCAAGAACTACACATTATGTCATCAAGATTTGCATTCGCCTACAGTTTGACTATGGAAAGCTAAGAAAACACTATTTAGGGCCCCAAAATGGCCTTGGAAGTATAGAAAGATGTACTCACATGAAAAATTCCAGAATAATCGAGTTGGAATAGTTGGGCGGCCACCATTATCCACTTGGATGTTGTGTCAAGATTCAAGATATCCCCAGAAGTGAAAAACCCACAATTACAAAGAAATGTCCCCATTACAGAGAAACGTGTTGAACTGAAAACTGTCAAGATGAGCTAGTTAGAATTTGGAACAGGTGGGTGGCCACCAATATCCACCTAGATCATGAAGGGACCCCTTTTCTCAGGATGCCATTTTTTTCTCCTTCTGTGGGATACATTGGTCCTCCTTATATCGACACTTTGACTCTTCCTGGACTCACTATTGGGTTACTAGTCTGGTTGTTTTCCACTCTGGTGAATGTAAATTCTCCTAGTGCTTTGTATTCAAGTACTCCACCCCAGGACCATCAACCTCATGTTGATCCTATGTCTTCTTTTCCCGTAGGGTATTCTTCCTATTCTTCCTCTTTGTCTAGTGAAATATTTGTAGCTAGTAACTAGGTAGATAAGAAGAAGAAGAAAAGGAAGATTAAGAAGAAGAAAATTAATCTAGGGGGGAAACTTCCAACCACTACAGGACATGTTGGAAGCGATCAACCAGCTACTGTTCAACATGCTAGGAGTGTTGATAATGTTAACAATTCTACCAAGTCACATCACAAGCCCAAATTCCCTTGCAGGCTTTGTAAGGGTGACCACCTTCTTAAGGATTTCCCCAGTATTCCTTAGATTGTAGAAGTGTGGTCTCAAGGTCATCAACCCGCATCGTCAGTTATTGCAGGTCATGTTGGTTACAAACCATCAACTAGTGATAATCAGGTTGGAAGTAAGAAAGGTAAAGTCAAATTTCCTTTCTTTCTATGTAAGGAGTTGCACCGCACCTACCTTTGTTCGTGCATGGATGAAGCTTCATACCTGTTGGAAAAGATTGTTGATGTCCAACAAAAACTTCCAACAACTTACCATAAAATCTCTCCCAACCCGCTATTGGTTGATGAACTGGTCAATCTGCTTCCATCATCTGTCAATCTGGTTGATCGGGTGGTCCATCTGATTCAATAATCAGCTGAGTCGGTCGATCAAGTGATCATTCTGATTTCAACTTCAATCAATCCCACTCTCCCCTTGGATAGTGAAGTTAGAGTGGTCAATCAAATACCACCCTTGGTCGATCCCACTCCTCCTAGGAAGAGTGAGGATGTCTCTTAGGTCTTTCTTGTTTCTAAGAATTGTTCTAGACATGGGGGCACTTCACCCATTCCAACAGAGCCCCCTTCGAGTAATGAGGCCATTATTTTAGATTGGGTTGCATTGTCAGAACCTCCTCTCCCTTCCTACATACCTTTCCAAATCATTGTTCAGGTTTGTGGTAGGGACGTTCCTCAAACTATTGTTGATGAGGGTGCATTGGTTAGTATTTTATCCTCCATTGATTGGCAAGCTTTAGATTCTCCTCATATTGAGTCAGTGACTCAAAATATGTTGAATTTTAATAGAAGGGCTAGTCAACCTTTAGGGATCCTTCCTCAATTTCCTGTTACTTTGGGAGGGAAATATGTCTTTATTGATGCGATGGTAGTCCATGACCCCTTGGATTTTAATTTGCTCCTCGGGCGTGACTATGTTTATGCTATGAAGATTGTTGCATCCACAATATTTCCTTTGATGTGTTTCCCTCACAATGGAAACATAGTGACCATAGACCAGATTTTATTCATTGCTTCTCATACGATGGCCAACCATTTGACTTCCTTGAATGGTCCTTACATGCCAACGACATACACCCCGTCATAGGTCAATTATGTGGCAACCTGTCCCATGCGTTCAACTCTGAATGAGAAGGAATCTCTCCCTTCTTCTGATTTAGATTTTGTAGTTGACATGGTGATCTCTTCGATAGGGCTATTAGAGCCTGACCTCCCTACCCCTATCGCAGACCTTGACATGTATTCCTTTCAGAGTGTAGCTTTACCACCTAGAGAATATGTCTTGGAAGCCGTGATTGAGGTTTGTCCCTTGACACATATTGATTCCAAAGCATTGTCCTCTTGGAAGCCATGATCAATTAGAGGTATTTCAGCATAGTTTATTTGATGATTTCAAGCTCGTTAAAAAATGAAATCGGGTTCTAGCAGAGTTCCCATTTTTGTGTCAAGCTCGTCAAAAAATGAAATAGAGGGCCTCAAGCATAGTTTATAGTTTCAATCTTGTGTAAAATTGAAATCCACCTTAGAGAAAATTTATTTTCATGTGTCAAGCTAATTAAAAAATGAAACAATCACCTCTCTTGTTGAGTCGAGTCTTTCACTAGACCTCGTAACTTAACCTTCCTTTCATCTGCCTTTGTTTGTTGACCCTTTTTCTCCATCTTGTATAGAAATTAGTGACAACTTAACCCTTGATGGATGAAACGAAGCTTGCGGAGGGAATCTCCAACCTCGAGACATCATGTTGGAGCAAAGCCACTAGCTTCCATCAAGCAGCTGGGGGAAAAGTACCAACTATCCATGGGTCTCGTTCGAAACCTTTGGACATTATGTTGGGAACTCTTTGGAGTCTCTGTTAATATATTTTTAGACTCCCTAAACATGAAAAGATTGTCGAGTGATATTTCTTCCTTTCACACTCATTAAAAGGTTTGAAATGGCGTCTTTTGAGTGGTAGTTTATCTATTTTTCGACCTCGCGAGACTAATTACGAAAAAGGACTACTCTAATCAAGAATGATTAGAAGAGTTATCCCTTGTATTGTTTTACACATTTTCGTTCTTAAGAGACTAAATTTATGAAAAAGTCATCCATGGAGTCATCTTTAAGTTCTTTTCAAACCCTCTAAATGTGAATAACCATCGAGTTTACCTTATTTGGGCTCGTAAAACTATTGAAAGACCTACATGAGTCCAATCTCTAGGACCCATCTGGGACCGAAAACCCTCTTTCCTCAGGTTCATTAAACATAAGTTGAGGGACTCATTCGAAGGATGAGCTATACCGAGCATCCGTTACCCTTCTCAAGCTCGTTAAAAAAAGAAAGAGGTACTCATCTATATGGATGGGGGGGAATTGAAGGAAGTGGATCAAGTTTTTTGGAATCCTTTATGGCAACTATTGTCGCCCTTGAACATGACACCTATTTGTGTCTCATCTTACATTTGGGTAATCTTCTTGTCTTTGAGTCATACCAATTCCATTTGTCGCCATACTTTTTTTTCTAGTCAAAGAGTGCTCTTTTTTTTGTCACATTATGTTCTTGGTACTCATCGAGTCAATGCTACCAAGTCAGCTTTCGTGCTTCATAATGTTCAAGGGAAGTTTCACTTCAAACCATCCATCTACAACATTACTAGTTTATGTTTCCTATGTCATTCCATACTCATTTGATTCACCATCTTCCATCACTTTCCTGTGTCATTTTTGTGTTGATGATGGGGATACATCAAGGCCCTCCTTCGATGAGTCTTTTCCTATCGACTTCATCACATTATCTAGGAATTAGAATTAGAAACTAGTTAGTACCTTGGGACCTGCATGCCTCAATGGCAGGCCTCCTCGCATCCGACAATAGGTTTACATCATTGACCTCTGATCGAATGATTCCAAGAATGTTCTACCTCAACTCATTTATTCACATTTTTTGGAATGTACTAGGGTACCTTGGGATTCATTGACATCATTGGTGATTTCCCTCGCACTTGTTAACGATATACATCAATGACCGATAATTGAGTGGTTTATACCATGTTCGACATCAAATCATCTATTCACATGGCTAGATTCGTACCGCATCAGGATCGGGACAAAGACCCTGGGTTGGGATTTCACTCTTTTATATGCTTTGCCCAAGCTGCGATGGAGATCATTTGAGCATGTAAAAGATTTCAGTTCAATCACCATGCTGGAAATCTTACTGATATATATATTGTTACATAGATCCACTTTGTATTGGTCCATGGCTATGTTCGTCTGATCTCGTAGCTCCACTGGTTTTTTTTCGTGGCTGCGATCAGTTCATGTCATGGAGGTATGGATCCACATTGTATCTCTGGTGGCCATATCCTTAGTCAATATTCTCATGGATCCGCAGTGTATTGGTCAATGACCTTGCTTTGATTCATCTCGTATTCCAAGCATAGGTATGTATGTCTCATAAATGGAAGATATATTAATATTGTTTGATGATTATTTGCAGCTTCTGCCAGGTTCTCCCACTCCAACACCCTTGCATTGAATAATTTGTAAAGTGTTTCAGCCATCATTTTCTCTTTTGACCTCACACTATAAGGGCATCTGTTACGGATCAAAATGGCACATTTGTGTTTCGCACCCTCAGTGTCACAAGTGTTGCAAAGTGACATATCCACCTCGGTAAGTGTCACATGCATTGTCGCAAGTGTTGTATGCACCTTCCCAAGTGTCACATTCACTTTGTGAGGTGTCACCACCACTTGACACCATTAAAATAGTTGTTCATGACCCCTAAGTCATATGGGAGGAGGAAACCCATCATTTATAGGTCAAAACACACCTTTTCCTTGGAAAATTTGACCTTTTTTGGGAATTTATGAAGGGTGGCGCTCCCTTGGCCATATTAGGGGAGTGTTATGGCACTCCCTCTGCCATGTTAGAGGAGTGCCACTTCTAGGGTGGTGCCCTGTCTCTCACTAAGTGGGAGCACCATTCTTAATGAGGGAAAAGGGGGATCTCCCCCACCTAATTCTATGGGCCAGCTCTCTCAAATTGGGTTGGTTATGCTCAACTCTCATTCTTTGGGTTCATCCTAGGATCATATCACAACCTCAAGGAGCCATATCCTAAACCATATCCCTCATTTTCTCATGGTGATTTTTCCTCTCAAGTGTTGGCACAAGGGAAGACCCAGGGTTCAATGCTTAACAACGCACCAAAAAAACCCCGATTACCAGCCCTTTCGGCAACACCTGCGAAGCAGGCGAAGTCTCACCCGAGGTAGAAGCAGGGGGGGTTACAGGACGCAGGTGTCTGTAACTAGGCTGGGACACAGATCTGTGATAAAATCACTTCACAAAATATTCTATTAACACTTAGAAGTTGACATGCATTAGTTTCTTAACATCGTAGAGCATAATCAAAGATAGATCAATGCAGTAACAACAAATGATTATATATCCTGAGCACTTAGCATTGAGTTAGATCTAGCATTCATTTACTCTTAACATAGATAAAATACTTAAACAACAATAGATCTATCTATTACACATCAAAGTGAAAGCACTAAGCACAATAATAACACAACACAAAGCAAACCATGAGACACCAAATATACGTGGTTCACCCCAGTGTGGGGCTATGTCCACCAACCGCTTCGCCTCTTTATTATTCACCAAATCTTACATCCAATCAGATATGTACACTAAGCCACGAAGTCAAACTTTGCACAAGACAGGATATCTATGCACTAAGCACTAGATCCTCCATCCAAAACCAGGTCAATGCATAGAGTCACTCTCTATCAAGCACAAATCCTTAATGCACATACATTCATTTGCACAAAGCAACTCGAACTACTTGCACTTAGCTACTTCTACAATACATTCTTCTTTATTTATACTTTTACAAACCCTTACAGTAAGGCCTAAACATGGGAAAACCCCATGGGTTGACATCCCATAAACCTGTTAAAAAACCCTAGAGGACCCTTTATTGGGTCCACATAGCCCACAAAAATGGGTGATATCCGTGATCTCAGCTCCGCCTGGGTGCTTCTTCTTTGACCAACATGTCAAAGTCCAAAAGTGGGCCAAATCTGACCAAAGTTTCCCCAAAACTTGGTCGAGGGCCAATAGACCCCCAACACTCAGCTGTGACTCGTCCAGAGTCACTCAAGTCCAAGCAATGTTGCTTCGAAAGACTCGATCTTAACTCGAGCTGCCTCGACTTGCTGCCTCACCTGAGCCTTCTGCTCAACGAGCTCCTGGATTGTCTACTTTGTAACATGCCCTTCCAGGCGTTGTTTTGCTACTGCAACGACTTGATCTAGTTGTGAGTCTTGTCCATCAATCTCTTCGAACACCTTGCAAGCTTCATCTTGCACAGGTTGTAGTTTTTGTGTTACTTCCATTACCTTACCCTGGAGGGAAGTGATCTATTGTTGTACTGTTCGTTGCTCCTGAGACCTCTTCATCCTTTCAACTGCTATGAGCAGCTTCATCAGCGCCCGCACTGAAAATTTATGTTGTTGCGCCTGTTGTAACTACACTTCTAGCTTCTTTAGCTCTGGATCCTCGGTGAGGCGTTCATATGTCTGGGCGCTCTTGTCACTAAGCTATTTACATTCCGAGGCAAGGGATCTTATTCTTACTATTGTGCTTTTAGCGGTCTCCTCCCTCTGGTCACACACCTCCTGTGGGGTGCTCGGTACTATTTGGGCCTCAAGATCAGTTATCCTAGCCTAAAGTTGTTGGAGGATCTTTGCGAGCTTCATTGTTTGAGCTTCGATCGGCTCTTACTCTTCCTGTGCCAAGGCTGGCATAGAGAGACATGCTTTACTTACCACTTCTTCTACCACAGTCTGCTCTTCGGGAAGCTGCTCTTTTTCCCTCTATAGCTGGGATTTTTCCTCTTGAAACTTCGCCTGAAGATCTGCTTTGTCACTTTCATGGGAAACTACATTGTCCTGCGTTGCTCGTAATTTTACTAGTACTTCATCTTTCTCCTTTTGCAAGGCTTTTGTAGCTTTCTCCTTCTCTTCCTAAGCTCCCTAGAACCGAGCTTCTGTTGCATCCACAATTATTCTCAATTGGGTCGGTTCATCCCCTAATTCTACAGTCCATGACGAGGAGGGCAGAGATGGCACAGTAGGTACTGCGCGGGCAAAACGAACAACTTGTTGCACTTCTTTCAATTCTCTCTCAATTCTTCCATATAGCTCCTCCTACTTCACTCTGTATTTTTGCAACAAGTCCTCAGAGGCGTCCTCCATAGCTCCGCAGACTAGACTGATGTCATCATCGATGAGGGTGGCTTCCAATTGTGTCTAATTGGCGCGTGTCTTCTTCCTTGCTGAAGGTTTCTTTAGAGAAACCTTCATATTCTGTGGTGTCACTGTCCCAATAGGGAGATCTTCAGGTGGAGGGGTGGTAGCTTCACCTCCTCCTTTCTCTTCTTCTTCTTTATCTCCTCCTCCATGTCCTTTTTCTTCATCTTCTCCTCCTCCTGGAGAGACATACCCATTATCTTCATAAGCATTGTCCTCTTCATCACTCTTTATGTCCTGAAATTCGTCCTTCTTTTTCTTCTTCTTCATCCCACTGGACTGTCCGACATGTTCAACTCGTGTAACTATGGGGCTTCCTATGGTATTAGTGTCAGATAATTCTGCATCGGCAACAGGTACATGAAATTCCTCTGGCCATTCCTTTGTAATATGCTCCATATATTCATCTGTCAACTTGTAGTATGACTGCAATTCTTCTTGGTGCTCATCTCTTCGCGCAATGATGTATATGAAGTGGGGATCAACGCAAAACTTCACTATAGGTCGGTACTGGTACAGGGTACGCGGTTTCATATGAAAGAATGATTCGATGTCGATCTTCAACTACTGGTAATATCCATGAAACACGGCATTCGACTGTCGTTGGTATACCACAGGGTGGAAAACCAAGCGGCCAACGGCTCTGTATGTTTGATCTCTGGGAAGGTGGCTCCTTCATGCATTTTCCAAGCGACAAATGCGATCAAAATGATCAACCAACTTTAATGGAATTCATATCCCAAGTCTTGGGCTTCGCAACAATCCTTATCTAGCTCGTTGACGAGGTAGTTCACCCAGTTCATCTGCATACCCTCCACACAATTTCCTGCAAGGTCCACCACAAACCTAGTGACCTGTGTGGGGTGGTTCTTCCTCACTAGCTTGCTAGGTAGGAGTTGACAAGCAAGGCGCATTGGGCCATCCTGTATAGAGGCTACCTTGTAAACTTGCTTTCCTTTTTCTACCTCTCCATAAGCTTCTTTGATGCGTTGTGCCAAAGATCAGTCTGAGGCCTTCCCTGGATAAAACTGTTGTGGGTCAGGACCCTTCACACTTAAACCTGTGATCTGGTGGATCAACGTCAGATCCGCAATAATCCTTCTGTCGAGCCATAGATATCTTCCATGATAGCATGACAAAAGGAGTTTAACACGAGCGTTAACCTCCTAGTGGCGGCCAAAATGCGGGATCTTCATCACGTTCAACATGATGGACTGCTCCAACCCCTTAATCCATGGTTGTGAGATGAGGCAAGGTTTCTTTCCAGTTGGCTTCGTTAAGTATCGGTGAGGAGATAACATGGAGTAGTTTTTTCGGTCTCCTAAGTTGAAGTCGTCTGTCCTAACTGACTCTCGACTATGAAAATTCCTTTCAGAATGTACGTAGTCAACACAGAGTGCTCAAAATCTTGGGGGATACTGTTGCGGTTAACAACACCAGCCAAAGGTGGAATATATTCAGGTAGGATCGATGGGCTCTACTTCGCATGATCCAGATCGTCGTGGTGCTTACTCCATTGTTCAATTACGGGGTTGACATGGCCGAAACGACGTTGGGTCGAAGGGGAATCCTGCAGTCCCCTAGTTGACGACACCTAGATACCTTCAGATATCGGTTTGTCAACCATTAGCTTCTTAAGAAATTCCTCGACAGACTTCTCCAATTAACTAGGTTCGCCCAACATTCTAGCTTTTAAAAGACAAGCGGGGTCTAGTTTCAGATAGCACAACTCGACACTAGGGAAATTCTTTGCTTATCTTAGTGAATCACGGGTAGAAAAAAGTGGTCCCAGCACAACGACCGACGAGTTAAATAAGTGAGGTATCACGACAGATCTTCCAACGGCCATGAAATGCTTCCATCAATGTAAATATATCCATTATGGCGTGGTATCAACGTCCAAGAGCGGTCCATAAGCCCATAAATGTGTTTTCTAACAGTTCTAGAGCGTCATTCTAATGGTTGGGGTGCCTCCAACAGTCATATAACTTCGTCGGGGCGAAGTCCCAATCTGTGCGGACTTGTTGTTCCAGCGATGTTCAAATCCTGTGAGCTTGCCTCCTGCGAGGTTCCAATCTATGAAGTCTTCCATCTAGTTTTTGTAACTTCTTGTAGCTTTTCCAACTTAGCCTTATTTTTATTGAGCTTCCTTGCCTTCTTTCCTGTTATCTAGGTTTCTCTAACTGTTTCTGGAATCCTCTTTCCATTTTTATTCTTATCTTCCCCTAGCGTAGTGGCTTCACACTGCTAAGGTACCTTCAAAGATTTTGAAGTTAATATCTCTTTTCTTAACATTTCCTAAGTGGGCATACTTCTTTCTTGGCTATATAGGTTCTTCAAGCCTTCTTGCATTCTTTCAACCTTGATATCTAACTCTCTTGCTTGATGTCCCTCCTGCGTTGTTACTTTACTATGTTGCTTCGACTTATCCTCTCGTTCTTCTATTAGTCAGTCTATTTTCCTAGCTATGAAATCCATTAATTCTTGCTTTTTCTTTTCTGTGGCTTCTTCCTCTGCTTTCCTTCTACTTTGTTCCTTCTCAATCCAAGTCTTACCTAACAATAGTGGGAAAGGGGCGATGCCCCCAACAAACCGAATGACTTCAAATTCTTCTTCAGTCGATGTTCCATGAACAATAATAGGTACATTAGTTACTCTTCCACATAAAGTTATCATCTTACCCTTAAACAAGCATACCCTTCCTAAAAAAGGTACCACAATAGGCTTTCCCAAAATTTCCTAAGTTCCTTATGTCATAATATTCACTTGTGTTTCTTCATCCAAGACACAGTTTATGTCGAAGTCTTCTATTATTGTACTTATGTGTTGTTTTGATTTCAGATTTTCTGGTAAATTGACATCTTTATGAACATCCATCGTTTATTTCAAATATAATAACATAGTCTGAACTTCCTCTGACCCTTTCTCTTTATGAATTTCTAACATGCCCTTAGTCTCTTGAATTTTTTCATAGTTTTCTTGTTTTATATTCATCCCTTCAACTTTAGCAATAATCCTTGGAAAATCCTCAACCTCATGACCAACAATCTTACAACAAAGACAAATAGGGCCTACCTCAGGACATTCCTTAGCAAGATGTCTCAGCCTTCTATAGTTATAACACAAATTCAATCATCTTTTTCTCTTAAATGTTCCCCAACCTTTTATGTACTGCGCACTTCCCCTGGTATCATAGTGTTGGACCTGGAATCTGCAAAAAAACATTCTAGGTTCCTGCATCCACCTATTAGTCCAAAAACTCTTTCTATGCATAGGAGTAACATATATTTCTTTATTTCCATTAAATTTTTTCAGATCAACTCTTTCTTTCAACTTCACCCTAGCCTTCAAACTAGGATACAATCTATTAAATATACTTAAATTCATGCTTTCAAAACAAAAAAATTCACTTATCTTTCTCTTACCAAAGCACAAAGCTTGCTTCTGCTAGGATCTTATCTCTTTTCTTTAGATCAGCTTACTTTCTTAGCACAAAACTTTGCAAGTCAAGTAGAGTACTACGCACTTTAGTAGCAGATCTACGCACAAAGCTTCTCTTTTTCTTTACTTCAGTTCCCAGCAATCACAGTTTCAGGTTCCGGCAATGGAACCATTTGTTGGCACAATGGCAGACCCAGGGTTCAACGCTTAACAACACGCCAACAAAAACCCGAATACCGACCCTTTTGGCAACACCTGTGAAGCAGGCGAAGTCTCACCTGAAGTAGAAGAAGGGGGGGTTATAGGACGCAGGTGTCTATAACTAGGCTGGGACACAGATCTGTGATAAAAGCACTTCGTGAAATATTCTATTAGTGCTTAGAAGGTGACATGCATTATTTTCTTAACATCGCAGAGCATAATCAAAGATAGATCAACGCAGTAACAATAAATGATTATATATCCTGAGCACTTAGCACTAAGTTAGATCTAACATTCATTTACTCTTAACATAGATAAAATACTTCAACAAAAACAGATCTATCTATTACACATCAAAGTCAAATCACTAAGCAAAACAATAACACAACACAAAACAAACCATGAGACACCGGATATACGTGATTCACCCCAGTGTGGGGCTACGTCCACCAACCGCTTCGCCTCTTTATTGTTCGCCAAAATATTACATCCAGTCAGATATGTGCACTAAGCCACAGAGTCGAACTCCGCACAAGACATGAGATATGCGCACTAAGCACTAGATCCTCCTTCCAAAACTAGGTCAATGCACAGAGTCACTCTCTATTGAGCACAAAGCCTTAATGCACATACATTCCTTTGCACAAAGCAACTCAAACTACTTGCACTTAGCTACTTGTACAATACTTTCTTCTTTATTTATACTTTTACAAACCCTTACAATAAGGCCTAAACATGGGAAAACCCTATGGATATACATCCTATAAACCCGTTAGAAAACCCTAGAGGACCCTTTATTGGGTCCACATAGCCCGCAAAAATGGGTGATATCCGCGATCTCAGCTCCACCTGGGCACTCCTTCTTCGACCAACATGTCGAAGTCCAAAAGTGGGCCAAAACTGACCAAAGTTTCCCCAAAACTTGGTCGAGGGCCAACATCAAGCCTATATATTGAGGGCTTTCCAAGGTGAAGGGGGAGGTAATCAGTGAGAGTATCATGATTTTGATCTTGGTAGATTCGTGCAAGGGCTAGACGAGGAGAGCTTGGAGAGGTTGTTGTTGCATTAATCGTGGTCTGTAAGTATTCTCTTTGGGTTCTCATTTGAATATACTTGGCCTATTTCCTTCAAGCTTGTGTATTCTTTCATGTGCTTGTCTATTATTCTTTCAATCTTCGTAGACGAATTTTCTTTACCTAATCAACTAGAGTAGGAGATAGTTATTTCTCTTTGCTTCCCATTGCAGGTATCAAGTTGCGTTAGGGAATTTGAAGATCAAGCTCATGGATTGGAAGCAGTGGGGATAAACTTTGAAACAAGGTACATCATGCCCTTTCTCCCTCTCTCTTTCTAATTTGTTAAACTAAGTTCGAAGGCAAGTTAGTGTCCACTTGTAGTGTTTATGTCTTGGTATAAGGGTCTGTTAATCCAAGGGAGGTTTCATCTATCCGTAGACGAAACATTATGTAACAATGGGCTTTAGATGTGATTGGTCTAATAAATCCCAAATATAGCAAAGACCATTCATATATTATCATAGCAACTGATTATTTCACAAAATGGCAAGAAGTTGTAGCTCTAAGACACGCAGGTTTAGAGAAATTAATTTATTTCTTGAAAGAAAATATTTTGTCTAGGTTTGGCATCCCATAAAAATAACAAACAATGGCTCACTTTTTATTGGATCGAAATTCACAAAATTTTGTGGTGAATATGGAATAATCATGGGACAATCATCCAATTATTACCATCAGGGAAACATATTAGCATAGTTAACAAACAATACATAGATTCAAATCATCCAGAAAACTATTGAAGCTAATCACAAGAATAGGCATAACAAATTAATAGATGCACTATGGGAAAGTTGTATGATCCCAAATGATAATAAAGGGCATTCTATGTATACTCTAGGATATGGAAGGGAAGCAAGAATACTTTTGCACGTTAAATTAAATGCCTTGATACTAATTTTGGATGGTGAAGAAAAGGAAGGAAAAACATTGACACATAGAAGATATAAAGAGCTCCTGCAACTGGAAGAACAAAGGGAACAAACAATATTGGCAATAAATAAAAGACAAGAAGCAGTGAAGAAACATTTTGATAAAAGCACAACTTCAAAGGATTTTCAAAAGGATCAATTGGTTTTGTTGTGGAACAAGGAAAAAGAAAAACTGTCATTCCATACAAAATTTGAAGCTCTTTGGATCAATCCATATCAAATTGAAAAAAATATTGGTTATAATTCATACTTGCTCAAAGACATGAAAGGAATAATTCAGCCATTGCCTGTTAATGGGAAACATCTAAAGCATTTTTTCTATTGATTCGTCATTGGTAAAAAAAAATTGTACATAGTTTTTCTTTGTACTCCATGTACACATTTTTAATTTTGTTTTCCTTATTTTTTGTGACTCCATTTGGCCCAATGGAACACGATTATGGATTCTCAGCAACCCACAGGGTGTCACTGTCCCACAGTTGGAGCTAGATGTTGATCCATATTCTTGATCAACTTGATGTTTTCATCTAACTACCCATAGGATTTTATTTATCCTTTATTCTTGTTTATTTTCCTTTATTTTATTTTCTCTCCTATCAAAAACTTTGCCAACACTTTAGCCAAATTCAAGCAATGCGGGGAAAACCTCTTTACTTTTCTCTATTTCCATGTCTCAAGGCTCACAAGTCCGCAAGTTTGCATTCGCGCTACCTACATTTCACACCTCTTACCTCTGTACCCTCCATAATGCACTTTCACCCTTTTTATACTTAGTCATTTTTCAAAAATGTGGATGCGGAACTACATATCATCTGTCAATTTTCTTGAGTCTCCAAGTCCGCAAGTCCGCATCCTCGCATTCACCAAAATTCACTTGTCACTTTTCGTCCCCCAAATTGTATCTTTTTCACCTTTTTAACACTTAGTCGATTTTCACAAAAGTGGATGCGGGGCTGCATGCTTCTCATTAACCTTTTTCTTTGAGTCCCAAGGTTCACATTCTCCAAAACGCACCTTCTCGATCCGCAAAAACACCTCTTTTATACTTAACCATATTTTGAATCTCAATGCGG
The DNA here is from genome assembly GCA_010110895.2 of Picea sitchensis. Taxonomy (NCBI): domain Eukaryota; kingdom Viridiplantae; phylum Streptophyta; class Pinopsida; order Pinales; family Pinaceae; genus Picea; species Picea sitchensis. The sequence continues at coordinate 355,743 of SNQJ01S0003452.1, forward strand.
ACCTCCTTACCCATCCTCATATCCACGTCCACAGATTTGGAGGTATGCATTTCTGTGTTATACATTTTGCACCTACCACTCCTCATTTTGCACCTTCATACTTAACATTTTCCACCACCATGACATCACATCACCACTTCCCATCACATTTATTGTCCCCACCACATCAGTTGCCACTCATATAAGCATAATAACATTATTAAATTCAAGACACATTGGTTAAAGCTCACAATAAATCCAAATCTCATGTAAGCCGACAATATTAAAACCAAGATTCATGATTGATTGAGTTATCAAGGTAATACGTGGTGAAATTAAATAAAATCAAATATGCCAAGTCATAAGTATCGACAATAGCACCACCTTTTTATCAAAAACATAAAAGAATGTCAAGTAAGAAAAATGCACTGTATTGCAGAGATACATTGAACACACTGGGGCATGAGGATCAAGAGTTCTAGTGGTCTAAGGCATACAACAAGCTTTAAGTATCGACAATAGCACCACTTTTTTGTCAAAAGCATAAAAGAATGTCAAGTAAGAAAAATGAATTGTATTGCGGAGATACACTGGACACATTGGGGCATGAAGATCAAGAGTTCCAGTGGTCCAAGGCATACAATTACTACAAATATTTTTCTCTGGACGAAAAGAAAATGAACTTAATCTAGACCTCATGAATAACATTAGGAGGTCATGTTCCAAAAGTAATATACCTCAAAGAGATTGGTCAATGGTGCGCAGACAACTTCATCTCCGAATAGAGAATAATTCAATTGCAAGGTCATCAACCCGTCTCTCTAGCTCCTTCAACATTCTCCAAAATGCTATGACTCCCCTACCTACCATGCAATTCAAAAACAAAGAGGCCAACAAATTTATGAAGCAGTATAAAGGAGGAAATAGGTTTTTAAGCAATTACTTGGAGGATCCAACCAATAACCCTAGTACTCTCAGGATTGGGGTAACTTCATTAAAATACCCTTACAGAGAATTTGCATGGTTGTTCACCCACATTATCGTTCTGGAATCAACTGTGTTTATATCAATAAATGTTATATATGCATTGCACTATTCTTTACATGAACAAACCATTATTGATTGGGGTTATCTTATCTAAAATGAAATTTATTTCCAATTGAATAACCTCAAAAAGACTCGAAAGTTTTATATGACTTCTTACCTCATTTTTTCCATCGCTTATGGCCATGTGTTTGAAGACTTGCCAAGGGAAAAACATGTTGATTTTAAGTTGGAGCCAGTTTATGCATAGTATTTAGTCATGTACAGGCATAAATCTCAATACAATTTTTATTCAGTGCATAACAACTTCATTTCATAATTCAAAAAATTGATGTTTGGTTATAGCACATGGAGACTATCCCTCGAAGTAGCAACCTTTCTCTCTGGGAAAGGAGCTTATGAAATGTCTAAGGAATTTACTTTTATCAGATTGTTTGGAAGTGAGGAGAAGCCTTTATTATTACCATTCTATGTATTAGATAAACTCTTTGTCGGAGAAATGTGTAGACAATACAAGACTTAGGCCCATTTCTTCCATGATAAGAGGAAAAAGTAAGGCATACCCCTACCATGAAAAATTGCGAAATTTATTGTGAAGCATATAACCCGTCTTAATGAATTGGCATGACATCATGAACAACTGGGCTTGAAGGAAGCTAAATCTGTTGAAGGTTTTGACCTAGACAACAAATTAACTGCACATATGGAATTAGTAGGGTACTCTTCACATTTCACCAAAATTGAATAGTTTCAGGAGGGTGGTGGAGATAATTTAGATCTCCATGAAATAACGACCTACCAAGATTCAAATGACACGTGAGAAGTAAACAACACAAATGAAGGACACTGTTACAACAAGATTTGCCTCACCCTATGCAATCTTGCATAGAAGGCCTTTTTCCATTTCCCTATGCAGACTTTTCATCCCTTTTTACAAATCCTAGAGCTAAAAATACATTTTTTTCCACATATACGCACCTTGCCTACTATACAACATGTGTATACGCAGGTTGCACCACTACAATCCGCGTACATCAAGATTTGTGCCCAAAAATGAAAAATGGTGTTGGGTTTCCATGTCACGATAAGAGATCAATGATCCTTGGCCTTCCATATACTAGAAACATTCTGACTCGGCCCTTCAGTTCCATTTGAAGGCTATAAATGGGCCAATTCCGAGCTATGGAAAAGAGGAGACAGAATTCAACTTTGAGATCAAAGTTACTCTGGAGGAATTATTCACTTCACATTGAGTTTGCATCCCTTTGTCCTTTAAGTCTGAACACAATGTTCAACCCCCAAGCTCTTCCCTTATTGAGTGAGAACTCCATTGTCTCTCTTACATGAGCTTGTCTTTGGTGGAGGCCCAACTGGAAGGAACTTATTTTCTCGATTCTGAACTATGCCGACACAAAAGTCTGTAACCTTTTTCACTTCTACTGATCATGTATTAATAGAAATACTCTTTTCTCGTCCAATTGATATCTTGCAAATATTTGAATTATTATTTCATGGGCGTATTTGCTATGTATATTAATAGATTATGCTATTGAATGTGCTAACATCATATATCATCACCATATGCTTGCTTTGCTTGGTTGTTGAGGACTAGTTGCAGGTATATTGCTTTGGGTCAAGTGCTCAACGGTGGGCTTCATTGAACGTTTGGACAAGGTAGGCCTTTTATCTTGTCTTGCTAGCATATTTTTTTATATAGCATACTTGAGAATAGAGTTGATTTCTGTAGTCATTTCCGTCTGTTGTGGTTTTCCCCTAGCTATAGAGAGATTTTCCTCATAACAGAATTGGCGACCATGCTGGGGATGAATTCTTCTTTCTTGGGGTTTGGAATGTTTTTCTCCTTAGATTGCTCTCGTTCCTATTGTGTTTCTTGTCGTATCATTGCTTAACAACCTTTTTTCACTTTGGGTCTGAGTCTTTTAGCCTTCTCCTCTGCCTAGCTATGGTTTTGAAACATATACGTGGGTTTTTGCTTGACAGTCGCATATATATGTGTGTTGTCCTTCTGCAAGCTGCGTACATACATGTTGTTTCCTTAAACAATCACGTAAACCAACTTCTTTTGATTGTTTGCTGGGTAGGTTTTGATGATTGCTGAGTCTTCTTGGGTCTCTGTAGTGACTATAAAGTGTCTGTGGGATGACAGGAAACCCGTCTTTGGTTGAATTTTTGGGCGGAGTCTTTCTCATCATCTTCTCATTTTGATTGTCCTTGTACATTGGGCTGGGTTTTTGCGCCTTGGTATCCTACTTGAGTTGTCTCTTTCTATACACAGTAGAGTCTTTATATATCAAGTTGTTGTTCAGTCCATGCATTTTCATTTTTCTTATATTGAAAATACAAAAATATTAAGAATTTTGCATTGATTAGAATTTTGATCTTTTGAGTCTTTGTCATTTAGCTTAGTCCATGTAAAGAAAGATTGCATTTTTATTCAAAATTGCAAAGTTGAAATTGAAAATTGCATTGTTTTAAGAAGCATGCCATTCATTGAAAATTGAAGTTAGGACTTTGCATTGTATTCATATTTACTTTACTTGCTGAGTCATAACATCATGAGTTTCACTACCTTACCTTTTTGAGTAAGCACAGCCATTAAAATTAATGCTATAATTTAAAATTGATTAGTAACGATTTTATTTTCTAGGGTGCATAAACTAGCTTAGGATTTAGTTCCTTGGAATAGGATTTTGTGAGTAAACTTCTCCAAGGCTATTAAATCAACATATGTGTCTCACTAAGGGAGTGGAGAAATCCATTGTATAATCGGTAATATCAGGAGGCTCTGCTTACACTGAAGTTAATAACAAGGTCGCGCGAGGTTGGTGGAAGGGATATCCCCCGGATACCTTCTTAGCGTCAGAGATATTTCTGTGGATCTATTCGTATCTGGGGATCTTGCTAGTGCCCTTACCTCTGTGACAGGCGGTACTTTCAAGGTTTCGAGCTTTGCTACCCTGCCCATATGGTGGACCTGACTTATGATTGCTCGCATGTGCATCGGTTATACATTGGTTTCTTACTTGCTTGACTTAGGTGCCAAATAGGTTACTTGCAGGGGTTATTTTGCAGGTACCCTGGGTCAGATAAGGGTCGGACAACACACAACGTTTATGGAGGACTAACTCTCCGGGGGGATCTAACCGACTGGTTGTTAAGCCCATGAGGGCCCTTATAATTGATTTTTATACCTTCGATCTTTAGCAGGGAGTCTCAGGCCCCTCTTGGGCGAGACATACCTTCTTTAGGGAGGGAAGCCCCTTTCAGCCACTTTACCCTGTTTGTGTGCATATTGGTCGTTTGATTATTTTTGGTGTGCTCTTTGATTACTAGTTGGCCTTAGGTTTTATTTTTGTATCTTGAGTCTTAAATTCATCGTGGAGTCGGACAAGCGTCCCAACGGTCTCGTCGCTTGTTACAGTTACCACTAGATTTTGAGTCTTTTCCTTCTAAAATGCATAGAGTTATTATATGTGGTACGCACGCCTCCACTTTTTAGACTTGTGGTTCTACAAGGATGAGCACTGAACTAAGTCATCAGAATACTGAGAGCCCTTTGACTCCCACACCTACTGTAGTTAATGGCACCCCTTCGACTCCTGCAACCACAATGGTTGTAGTGTCAGAGGCACCTATCATTACTACTGCCCGTCCTATAGTGAATTCTCAATTTATTGCCTCAAACTCATTTGGGTCTCTTGGTCACTCACCGGGCTATAATGTTCAGTCCATCCCTATGGCCTCTAGTCCTTTTTCCTATGGTATGTCGAATTTTACTTCGCAGTTTTCAAACTCCATCCCATTTGTTGGCCCTAATGCTAGCATTGGACTTGTGGGCACAACTCCTCCTTATACTCCATTCTCATTTGGGGGCTCTAAGATCCCTCAAACGACTCCTACTATGGGAGGAATTCCCTCTTTTAACCCCGGGTCTAATCCTCTTGCTTCTAGGTAGAGCAACCAACTTGGCAGACAAGCTTCGGCTCAAGTTCCATCCTATACCCTCACCTCCTCAGTGTTGATTCCAACCAACACGTTTAGCATGACGAATCCACCTCTATCCTCCAGATTCACACCCAGAGGAGGTCAGTTTCACACCTTGGGAAACCCCCAACCTGGAGCCACTCCGGCTGGGGGGAAATTTTATAACCCCCATCATAACATTCCTACTGAAATGATGCCCAACCAACCTCCTATGAATCAGCCTGGAGGAGGGTCTTACAATACTGGACAGGGCCATGGTGCTTACCAGAACCCTGGATGGGCTGCAGTTCCTCAAACACAATCTTTCCAGGGAGCTTGGGGCCAGATGTCGTAACCCCGTTTCCCTTTTCTGGCCACGCTTAATCTTCCATACTTTTCAAAGCTAATGAACAATCCTGTGTGTCATGATCCTACATGCCCCCCCATCCCCACCAAGCTTCCTTTGGAAATTTCGAAGTTAGAAGGTAAGAATGGTGAGGATCCTGGTGATCACGTCACCACCTTTCACCTATGGTACTCTTCGAATTCCCTTAACGACAATTCCATTCGGTTAATATTATTTCAATGCACCCTCATTGGGATTGCTATGAAATGGTATATTGAACTACCTAGGGGGGCATATGTGACCTTTAGTCAGATGGTGTTAGTCTTCCTTAACCACTTCCAATTGTCGGTTCGTTACGATGTTGGCCTAGAAATTATGTCGACTTTATGCCAGGACACCGCCACTCATATCTCAGATCACATCTAGGAGTGGCGTAGATGAAAGAGGTTGATTAAGACCTCCATACCCCCAATCTTTCTTTTAGAACGATTCCTTAAGTATTTGCAACCTTCTATCTCGAAGGACATTGCTATATATGGGATTACAACTGAGGAAGAAGCAATCTTCAAAGCCCAACAGTTAAATCTTATATACGCTCAGTCTGGGATGTTATACCACATTCTTTCAGATGCATTGAGGTCAACCTATGACCCTAGACAAAAGCCCGGACCTCATGCCGACGACATTGTAGGCTCTGCCAATGTGAAATCTGTAGACTCAGTGACAAGCCATTTGAAAGAGTTGTCTCTAAACCAGTCTGCAGGAGGGCCAAATTCATCTGTGTCTTCCAATCCCACTCAGTCGATGGATGTACATTCTGTGCAATCGTCGACCAACCCAAATGGTAACCAACAACCAAGCGGGAATAAGAATAAAGACATAATAATAATCGTAAGGGTGGGAAAAATAATAATACACCCAAGGACAATGGTAATAATGAGAACATGATAATAATGTTGGAGAGGGAAAGAAATAAAGTCGTAAGGTGAAATTTCCTTGAAAGCTTTGTACAGACGATCATCTTTCTCATTTATGCCCCAAACTTGTGGAATCTGCGAGGCTCTTATCTCTACCACCTGCGGTGCTGACAAATCCTTTCATACATAACCAACACATGGACTCGAGCTCCTCAAATGTCAAAAATGTGGCCGATGGGAGTCAAAACCCACCGTCACAAGACGGTGACCATTTGTGTATCAATATGGTCAATTCTCAGGTTAATGTAGCCACCTGATATTGCGGTTATAGTTCTTCACATGCTATACCTGGTCTAGAATCTCCTCCTCCTCCGCTGGAAACGACTTTACCGATCGACAAACCAGAGCCATCGCCTCGTATTCCAAAAGGATTACTCAAGATATACCCACAATTCAAATGCTAGAGCCGCCCATAATTACTCTATTGTTGACGACCTGGGTCAAATCCCTTGTGCGATGTCGGCTCTCGAGGTACTCCAGACGTGTCCTTCACAGAGGAATTCCTTGTTATCTGCGTTAGGAGATCTAGACCCCAGTGACTCAAAATTTATCAAGTTTGACGTCAAAGATGTGAAGCCTCGCTTGCCTTACCATGTGGCATTTCAAATCCACTTGGGGTACTCAAAGTATACCATCAAACGTGTGGTTGTTGATGAAGGATTTGCTACATGTGTGATGTCCCTGATATGTTGGAAATCTCTTAGCTCTCCGACTCTTTCTCAATCGTCGACCATGTTGACTGTTTTTTACGGTCATTCCTTCCACTCTCACGATATTCTTCCTGCATTTCCGGTCCAGTTAGGTGGGAAGATGGTAGAGGTGGATGTTAAGGTGGTTGATGTGCCCCTCAATTATAACTTATTACTAGGACGCAATTGGACCTATGTTATGACTGTCGTTGTATCGTCCATCTTCCGAACTCTTTGTTTTCCACTTGATGTTTAGATCGTGACGATCGAACATCTATCCTTGGCATATGCTAGCCCCAATGCATCTGTTGGACCGTCGATCCCTGTGGTCGACAATTCTCAACCGACAACTGAGAATATCTATGTAAGAATGTATTCATCCTTTATGGGTACCTTCGAATTCATGTCATCGATTCACCATGTTTATGCCATGTCCAATAGGCTCATTTCATTAGAGAGGTTCGTTCCTTTCCGTACCTCCTATTTTAACGATCCTTGGACCCTACCTTCCTCAACTTCATCTTGTGAAGGTTAGTTGCATGCTAGAATGACCATGCCACTATCGACAACAGAGATTGTGTATCAAGTTGTTCTTGACTCTTCCGTCGATCTTGATCCTATTACCTCGTCGACGGACGAGGAGGATCATATTCTTAAGCCCGTGTGGGCCACTTCGTTGTCTTGTTCACATAAATGCCTCGATGAGACTTTTCCCTCGGATGAAGCCATCATCGAAGCCATGAATGGTTCTAACAAACCTTGGGATGATATGCATCATCGCTCTTATTTTCTCCCACAGCTTGATAGAATTGAACAAGATGAATTTCGGTCTACTTTGAGTGAGATGGTCGGTCATGTCGTAGTTCCACTTGATCCACATGATATTTATGCCGAAGAAATATGGTGAGTATCTCTCCTACCGTCATGATTGATATCTCGCGTACCCCTGACAAGATTGAAATCGTACATATCAGTGCATATTGTTCCCTAGAAGAAATATTGATCTACACCAAGCTCTTCAAGGAATTCTGAGATGTATTTGTTCGGTGGTATGAAGAGATGCCATGAATCGACCCTCGTATTATCGAGCATGAGATTAGAAATTATCTGGATGCTAAGCTTGTTCAACAACATCTTAGAGTTGTCAATCCCTGGAAAGCCCTTGCTATTAAGGAAGAGGTAGAGAAACTACTTAATGTTGGCTTTATCTACCCGATTCCCTTGACTGAATGGGTATCCAATCCTGTTCCTGTGAATAAGAAGCAAGGAACCATCCATGTATGCATGGACTTTCGTGACCTGAACAAATCCTGTCCTAAAGACAACTTCCCGACACCTTTCATCGATCAGATTCTCGACGAGTGTGTGGGAAGCAAAGTGTTTTCTTTCATGGACGAATTTTTAGGGTATAATAAAATTCAAATTAAACCCTAGGATCAACACAAGAGAACATTTATTTGTCCTTGGGGTACTTCTGCATACTGGAAAATGCCTTTCGGCCTTAAAAACACCGGAGCAACCTTCCAACGTGATATGACCTTCACATTCCACGATCTTAATCATATAGTTGAAGCTTATCTTGACGATCTTGTTGCTCACTCTCGTAAGAGAGTGGATCACTCCAAGCACCTTCAACTAGTTTTTGAAAGATGTTGTTATTACAGAATCTAGTTGAACCCTCATAAGTGCATCTTTTGCATTAGGTTAGGCCGTCTTTTGGGATTTCTAATTTATGAGACCGGGATCATGGAAGATCCGTTGAAGGTTGAGGCAATACTTCGATTGCGTCCCCCGTGCACTATTCAAAAAATTCAAGGTTTACAGGGGAAAGATAACTTTTTACGTCGGTTTATAGTAAACTATGCCAATATCGCTAAGGGTTTCATGCGTATTTTGAAGAAGGACACCCCTTTTATCTAGGATGAGCGAGCCCAAGAGTCCTTCGATGCTTTGAAGAAAGCCTTGGTATCAATGCCTCTATTGAAGTCTCCTGACTATAGTAGGTATTACTTGATTTATGTCGTCTCGTCCGAAGAGATGATTGGTATGGTTTTGGTTCAGGAGGATGATGATCTCCACGAGCACATCATCTACTATCTTAATCAAAACTTAGTCGGTCCTTAACTCAATTATTCTCACGTTGAAAATCTAGCTTTGGCTGTTGTTCACGCATTCCAACTTTTACACCATTATATATTTCTTTGCAAGAGTACTGTGGCTGTCAATGTCAATCCATTTCAATACGTCCTTACCAAGCGTATCATAGGGGAAAAATATAATAAATGGATTGTCATTTTACAAGAATTTGATCTTGATTTCGCTTCTACGAAATCCAAGAAATCACTAGTCTTTGCGGAGTTAATATCCAACTTCCCACGATTGGATGAGGATGTTATCCATGTTGATTCATTTGCAGACGAACACATTTTCCTTGTCTCGTCGTTCGACCCCTGGTATGGAGACATTGTTCTCTATCTTCAAACTTTGAAGTTCCTTCAACATCTCTCACGAGATGACAGACAACGTGTACGATACCAAGCCAAGAATTACACTATCGTCGATGACACTCTGTATCTCCAAGGAATAGACAATATCCTACATTGTTGTTTAACTCACGAGGAGGTTGAGTCAGTTCTAAACGATTTCCACGGTGGGGCTTGTGGTGGTCATCTATCTGGGCTTGCAACAACCCAGAAAATTTTGAGAGCCAATTATTTATGGCCATATATCTTTAAAGATTGTGTTGAAGTGGTTAAGAAGTGTCACCCCTGCCAGGTGTTCACTCGGAAAATGCGCTTGCATCCAACCCCTCTTCACCCAATCATTATCGTCGGTGCCTTCACCAAGTGGGGGGTGGACTTCGTGGACTGCAACCCAACTTTGACTAGGGGGCATCAACACATTATCATGGTTGTAGACTACTTTACTAAGTGGGACGAGACCATGCCTATTAAATCCAATGAGAAGACTGTCGCCATCTTTGTATTCAATCAAATTATCGTCTGATTCGGTATCCCGAGTGAGATTGTCATTGATCATGGAAGTCACTTTCAGAACGAGATGATGGAAGAATTAGCATCCAAGCTAGGGTTTAAGCATGTTCATTCTTCCCCTTACTACCCCCAAGAAAATGGACAGGTAGAGGACGTCAACAAGTCTCTCAAGACCATTTTACAGAAAACTATAAGCCAGAGTAAGTCCGACTGGCACATTATGCTATATCCCACACTTTGGGCATGCCGAACCTCGGTCAAGACTGCCACCGACTTTTTCCCTTTCCATTTAGTACACGGTGTGGAGTCGATATTACCTATTGAATGCGAAATCCTTTCTCTTAAGTTGGCAATCGCGCTCCTCCCTGACACTTCCGATCTCGAGCGATGTCTTGTGCACCTAGAGAGTCTTGAATAGCAGCGTCGAGACGCCTCTACAACTATCGAGGAAAATAAAAGATGTGTCAAGGTCCAATATGATAAGTCTGTCTGTCCTCGATTGTACGCTGAGGGTGACTTGGTCCTGTTATATGATCAAGCCAAAGAACCACTAGGGGCAGGAAAGTTCAAACCCATGTGGTACGGTCCCTATATCGTGCGACATGTCTTAGAAAAAGGAGCCTCTGAGTTAAAATATTATGAAGGGAATATGTTGGCCGAGCCCAGGAATGGGCTCTAATTGAAAATATATTACGCTTGAGCCCCAAGCTTGGGTGTAACTCTTTGTATACTAATGTAATTTAGTTTATATATCTTTTCCCTTTCTTTTTGTCTTCAGCTTGCTTATCGAGTTTTCCCTTGGTTTGCAGATGTCAATGAAGTCTTCGGTCTACTTAGGATTCGCAGACGGAGCCATTCGTCATACATGGAACTTGGCTTCCACCACTTGGGTGGTTTACTCACCCGAGGGTCTACTGGTGTCTTTAGGTGGCGTATGCCTAGGGCCATCCACGAATAATGTGGCAGAATATAGTGTCGTTATAGAACTTTTGTGCGATGTTATCTCACATGGTATTAACTCTTTAGAAGTTCGCTTAGATTCCCAATTAGTAGTATGTCAGTTGAGTGGCAGTTATCACGTGCGTGATCCTACTTTACTCCTACGATTACTACGGGTACGTCTTTTAGAACGACAATTTGATTTTATTACTTATCATCACATACCTAGAAGTTCTAATTATGTATCTGATGCTTATGCTAATTTTCGTTTTAGATTGGCATTTGTCATATAACTAAAGCAAAGAAAACCCTCTCATCAATGTACACATTGTAATATAAGTAAAGCCGAAGATCCATGTTTTATATATATTTCAAAAAATATGATGTTTATAGTACAAAATTGGGGCCAACACCCTCAATACACATATACAGCCGATAATACAAGATCCACGACATCTACGCCTATGGCGCCAGATGTGTGTCATGATAACAAACTATGACATTTGCGAGACGTCGAAAGATTCGCACCCAAGCTCTGGGCACACCAACCACTTGTCGTTGCATGGCCTCCGGCAGATCCTCTACCTGAACCATCAAAATCCTATGTGTCAAATGAGACAGGTTGCCCTGCATGTTTTGAAGGATTCTCTCTACTTCTCCTCCCGCTGCCTCATCTCCCAGGTGCCTCCGACGATGTCGTGGAAGCCCGTCCGGTCGTCGTGGACCTACGTCTGCATCACACAAGTGTCTAATTAGTACTTAAGCATCATCCAAAAATATTTTTGTTTCACTATACAAAAATACAAAAAAATGAAATATTTAAAAACATTGACATACCTATGTCCCCGTAGGCGGTCTCTGGTGGCAATGGCATGTCAGGATCCCCTCTGAAGTCAATCCTTGCATAGGGATAGTCATCTAGAGCAATGACCTATTGCCTCCACCAGTAGAAGAAATCATCATTGTAGGGTGTGGGCACCCTACCTCCCCCCTTCTGTCTCATTACCTCGGTCCACCGTGCCATGGCTGGATCACGAGTTCCTCTCGGAATGATCTCGAATCTAGGTCCCAAACCTAGAACTCGATTGAATAAAAAACTACATAAGATAGAGGCAAACCCGAAGTTCCTCTCCTGTTTGCACTCTGTTAACTGGCTCTTCATATTAGCCAGTAGTGAGGTACACCAATCGTATACTGTGGGTCTCAAGCACTCTACAGAATAGAACATAAGCAACCTCAATGCCTGGTGAAACGAAGTCGATCTTGTGATCTTGGTCAAAATGAGGACAACAATCTTGAGTCTGAGATTGTTTATCGCTCAGATGGGGAGTTGACTCTCGACCTTCTCGGTCCCTGCTACACAGTGAGCATCTATGTACTCCTCTATCTTCATACCGCTCCCATCTCCCTGAGATTTAAGGTTCACCAACTCACCCTGGCGCGATAACCTAGTCAAAAACTATATATCCTCGACTTCAATCCTCAATGGTTCCCCATCGAGGTTGAAGCTCTCACTATCAGGATCCCAGTAATCCACAAGCAACTCAAATAACCTCACCTGGGCCCTCATCCCTTTGAGTGCCCAAAATTTATACAAGTCTCATCTTTTCAAGGCCATTTGGGCCTCCAGATCTCTTTCCACAACAACATCTACCTCCTCGTGTTCCCTTTCCCTCCATTCTAGCACCATCATGCCAGAGAAACATCAATTTTTGAGTTAGCAACCATAGAAAACCTTGTTTACAGACTTGTACAAGGGATGCAGCATTCACAGTCGCGTATAGGGATAAGTACACACGGTCTGTATTTTACACAGTCGCGTATAACCTCACGTATACGTGACCCGATGAATAGTAGCCCACGTACACCGAAATAACTAATTTACGCCTTAATTAACTCAAATTTTGAAACCTAATTAAAAAATGTAATCCACTAGAAAGGAAGAGGAGGGGAAGAGGAAATACCTGGTCCAGACGGTCTCTGATTTCGTTAGCCAACGCTCCCACAATCACCAGTTGAAGATCGGAGGTAATTTGGTCCAATTTTCACTATTTGGGTAAAAAGTCAAAATGACATAGTAAATTTTAGTTTTGTTACTATTTATAGTAGTTTTTACCCACTTTCTATAGTTTTGAATCGTTCTTTCGCCTAATGGACTAATACAACAATGGATTGAGTTGGTTTTTGCAGTTTTCACCAAGGATTCTTGCAGATTTCAGCATTATGTTGACCGTTCGTAACCACGGGCAGCTACTTTCGCTACCCAACATATAGGATAGGTATCCATTCCATCATGCACATTTGCATTGTCCTATAACTGTCACTCATATGCCTTAGGTACAGACCCATTTGTTGTGACACAGAACCTTCCATCTGCTATAAGACGTGTCGTTATCAAGTGGTAGAGACTTACCAAACATGGGTACCCTAGTTAGATCCGTTGCTCCATTTGGTGCCCATGTAGAGATTTTTTCCGTAGGATCGAGAGTCCCTTACAGTTAATACATGACTTTATGATGAGCCTCATTTCTCACTCATAAACATGCTTCCCTATACTTAGAAGACTCCCAATCGAGTTTAATTTAAGCTATTTTCCAACTCATCTTCAAAAAGTGAAAAGATTTCCGAGTGAACTTGTCTCTTTCACACTCGTAAATTGGATTTGAAGGGACATCTATTTGGTACAATTTTATCCCTTTTTCACACCAAGTAGACTAAGATCATGAAAAAGGACATTTTTTGGCATTAATTTGTGATTGCATCTCATGCCTTTGCTTGCAGTATTGAGCCTATAGTCGGTTCTTGCTTTGCGTTATAAACCGTTTGCCTCAACAATTTTGCATCCTCAACTGAGCAGAGCCTCATTTATATCCTTCGCAATTTGACACTCTATACCTAGGAGGGAACATTCCCCCGAGTGTCCATCTCTCGCATGCATCTCCTTGCACTGAGCATAGGTATGTTCCACTGCTGGAACTTGTTTTGCCTACTTGCGACACTCGTTTCCTCCTTTGTATCATAGCACTCATTTGACTATGAAAAAACAAAAAAAGACGGGCGGGAAGGGAGTATTATATTATATTGGCAGCAGTCGTGTCGCCTTTGAACATAGCACAAATTTATTTGAGTCCATTTGTCATCATAATTTTGGGTTTAGCATGGCCTTAGGAAGCTGAGCTCATTACATAGAGTTTTCTCCACCGAATGGTTACTCTTCCAGTCCCTATGGAGAATTTCATTGATGCCTCCTGCATCTCATGGTTTCATCATTGAGTCTATGCTTCCAGAGTCTTCCATATGTCTCATGCTCTTGTTCAAAGGATGTCTATCAACCTGTGTTGGCCATTCCTTAGAACTCTTGAATCTGCATGTTGGCCATACCCTCAATTTGTCTCATAATCACATGATGTTGTAGTCCTATCACGCACCTTGGTCCTACTTTCATCATTGGTAGGTAACCTTGAACCCAACAGTCGACATTTCATCATTGGTCATTGTTTGGGTGGTTTCCTCTTGTGTTCTACGACAAGATATATATTCACACATTGGCATTCATGCAGTGTTTTGGATGCCATTAGCCTTATTGGTGGTTTCCTCACCTTTTTCAGCAGTTTTCCTCATTGGCTTCTATTCAGAGGATCTTTTCGTGTACCACTTGCACTTGGCACACACGAAAGACACACAGGGTCATTGGTTCATGAACATGTTCTTCGTTCGATTTCCTCCAAATCAGGAAGCTCTTGCTTTGTACCTCGTGCTGAATGATGAGAGATGCCTTAATGCTCTCCTTTCAGCGAGTCTCCTTCCATCGACTTCAACTCATCTATTCTGGAAACCAGACCTAGAGTCCTATGAGTACCTTGAGGCTTGCAGTCATTAGTGGAAGGTTCTCTCGCCATCGACAATTGGTAATACATCAATGTTTCCTGATCGATGGATTCTTCAAGTGTTCGACCCCGACTCCTTTATTCACACTTGTAAGAATGTATTCAGTGCCTTGATACCTACTTTCATCATCGGTAGGTTGTCTCGCATTTTTTAACGGTATACCTCAATGACCGGTAATCAAATGATGTGTCATTGTGTTCGACCTCAACTCCTTTATTCACATGATGTAGACTTGCACCTTTGGCGGATTGTGTAGAAGACTTGAAGACATCAGTATGTGGCTACAACTTTCCTAAGTTGTTTCTTCCTTTTCATTGGACCAACACCTATGTGACTTCAGTGATCATGGGAGATCAGATTGTACTCCATGGTATACATATATATTCAGATTGATTTTGAGACTGGTTCTACTGGGCCTTGTTCGTGACTATGACAACCTTTGGCATGTAATCGCACTTGTATTTGCCTATTCATGGCCATAGACAATTGCTTGGTATATTTTCACATGGATATGCAGTGTAATTCAAATTGGCAGCCATGTATGCAAAGTCAGTACAGAATGTAATGAGCAACTAGTTCTTCCAGCTGGTTCCCCATCACTCCACTTATGGGTTTTTTTATAATGTATTTCAGCCATCGCAAATACTTCTCTGACCTCACACATTAGGGGGCATCTGTTATAGCAATATTTGCCCCACCCTATGCAATCTTGCACAAAAGGCCTTTTTCCAGTTCCCTATGCATAATTTTCATCCCTTTTTACAAATCCCATAGCTAAAAATACATTTTTTCCACATATACACACCTTGCTTACTATACAACATGCGTACATGCAGGCTGCACCACTACAACCCGCATACATCGGGATTTGTGCCCAACAATGAAAAATGGTGTCAGGTTTCCATGTCACGAAAGGAGATCAATGATCCTTGGTCTTCCATATACTGGAAACATTCTGACTCGACCCTTTAGTTCCATTTGAAGGCTATAAATGGGTCAATTCCGAGCTAAGGAAAAGATGAGAAAGAATTCAACTTTGAGAGAAAAGTTACTCTGGATGAATTATTCACTTCACATTGAGTCTGCATCCCTTTGTCCTTTAAGTCTGAACACAATGTTCAACCCCCAATCTCTTCCCTTATTGAGTGAGAACTCCATTGTCTCTCTTACATGAGCTTGCTTTTGGTGGAGAATTGAAGTGGTGGAGGCCCAGTTGGAAGGAACTTAGTTTCTCGGTTTCGAACCGTGCTGAAACAAAAGTCTGTAACCTTTTTCACTTCTGTTGATCATATATTAATAGAAATACTCTTTTCCTATCCAATTGATATCTTGCAAATATTTGAATTATTATTCCATGGGCGTATTTGTTATGTATATTAATGGATTATGCTATTGAATGTGCTAACATCATATATTATCACCATATGCTTTCTTTGCTTGGTTGTTGAGGACTAGTTGCAGATATATTGCTTTGGGTCAAGTGCTCAACGATGGACTTCATCGAACATTTGGAAGAGGTAGGCCTTTTATCTTGTCTTGCTAGCATATTTTTTTATATAGCATACTTGAGAATAGAGTTGATTTCTGYGGTCATTTCCGTCTATTGTGGTTTTCCCCTAGCCATAGAGAGATTTTCCTCATAATAAACACATATATCACGACAAGGAAGTGACAAATCAAAACCCTAATTCACCAATGACATCCCAAATAAGCACTCCATCAAGAATGAAGAATAGAACCAGTGGAATGGAGACCGGAAAAATATCAGTTAGAGGGTCAGATGACACTGGAGATAAAGACCCACCGAGGAAAAATATTGAAAAAGCACATATTACATATACTCCTATGAAAATAAAAAGGAATACATCATCAGCCAAGTTAAGCATACCTGAAGTCTAGGAGAGTCCCCGTGGAATGGACATGGGCAAACTCATTGAAGAACCTAGCTGGTTTGCACAAAGATTATTAGAGACGAGGGATATTGCTAATGCTATGATTACCCAGGATCCTAAAATATTTGAAGAGGAATCTGTCACTTTTCACCATCCGACCTACAATTGTGAGACTAAGAAATTGATACTAGAAAAAGTAAATACTAAGAATAAAAGGTAATCAGAGAGATGGAAACCTTCAACTGATTTTAATGGAGTAGCATTGTAAAAAATTGCAGACTTCCACGGAGCTATTAGAGATGCCTTGAAAAAATCAATTGATAACATGGAAAAAGAAAATTCAGAATAGAAGAGGAGGATAAAAGAACTAGAAGTTGCCTTGGTACTAGGACCATTGTTTCCCGAACCTTTGAGTTCAATCCAACCTTCACTTGTGTTAGAAGATACCCCGAAAAGCAACACAAAGTACAAAGGCTCATCGAGCTTCTTACAATCTATAAGAAAATATGTTGGTGATGCCATACATAAGAGAATTGATATAATCCAAGAAATTTGAGAGCTTACCCAAAGTATTGCTAGCTTGTCGTCTAGAATACATAATTTCAAAGAGTGCTTGCAAAAGGACTTAGAAAATGATGAAGGTTTTTTCAAGGACGTTGTAAATACATTTCCAGCTAAGGTCTCAAGCTTAAATGAAGTCTGTAGGAAAGAACAAAAACTTCCTTCGCCTTACCGGATGAAGTAGATCAACGCATGTTGGTTAAGAAGAATCGACAAATTAAAGGAAATGATAAACGAAATTGATGTCTTGAGAAATAAAAAGAGTGATTTGTTTCTTAAACTTGTTGGTTTACTAAAGAATTAAATGGTCCCAATTTATTGATGGATACCATGATTCTATCTAAAGAATCTTTAATGGGACAACTTGATGCATTAAAAGTTTCTTGGGCAAATGAATTTACCGAAACTATAGACTTTTCTGAAGATGAAGTGGAAAAATGGTTAGTTCGGTATATCAACGAGAATGATAAGGTGGACGACACATTACATCAAGCGGAGATGGATATGAGGGAATTTGAAAATCATTTATTTGAAATTAAAACTAAGCATGAAATTACCGTGGCACCTTTAAGGGAATACATTGAGGAGTGGTTAAAAAAGGCATTAATCAAAATTACTGAACTTGAAAATCAAGAAGCAATTACAACGATTATGCCACCTCAGCCACAACAAACACCTATAAAGGAATCAACTGCAAGCAAGTAAAGGTTACGAGTGCTTTCCATCACAATGAGTCAAGCAACAACCTTGTTCCCCTTTTATGCATTTTTTCTTCTATAGTTGTTTGTCACATTGCCTTTATTTCTCAGTATTATGTGAAAACCAGGCTGACCCTTGATTGTTTTTCTCTCATCTTCCAGGTCCTTTCATTTTATGGTCCGCGGGAACCAATCCCAGTCCTCTTTGAAGGGCGAACACATACTTTTTCTTTAAAGACATTTGATTTGTATTTAAAGACTTACATTATTTTTGAGACTCTGAGAGAACTACCTGGGATACTACATTATTGTATTCTCAAAGACTTTGATTTGAAGCTTGAATTTCCAAATGTTTTATCCATCAAAATCTTTTTGGTGTTTAATGGAATGATAATTTAAAGTTCTCTTATATACGCGGTCCATCTTTCTTGTCTCTTTACTGTGGATATCTTTTTACTGTATTGATAAATGCTATGATGGAAATGCCAACCTTTTATTTATCGTACTTATTTTCTTTATCCATGTTGTAAGATATTGCATATATTTCTTTTCTTTTCTAAAGGTATATGGTCCCTATTCCAGGTATTGTTTTGAATAAGAATGTTAGCTTTTATAGAATCTGGTCCTTCTTAGATTTTGTTATAAGTTTATAAGAAAAAGAAGAGTACCACCTATCTAAAAATCTTTAAGACTGTAAGACCGTAAGGTTGACTTTAAGACCGTAAAAAAATCTTTTAGATCAACAACTACCTTACATTTTCTTCTTTTGATCATTGCCAAATGCCTACCATAACCTCTAAAAAAGGTGATGCCCCTTTTTACGAAATCTTCCCACTAGAGAATCCAACCCCTGTGTTCTTGGGGTCTCAGAATTATGTTCTAGATTCTTTTTATAGCTTCAACACATGATTTATACTTTAGATGAAAGGTGTTTAGCATGAGTTGAGAGTTCAACGCCTTGGGCTTTTCAAATCCCTAAAAAATGGGGAAAACTATTGGTTGGTGATTTAATAAGGTGAAATATCATACTAAATGAATCAATCATCTTCCCTTGTGCCTAAAGAAAGATAAAATTATGCTCCAACAACATTGGTTTATCTAATCTTTTTAGGGCTTGCTTGTTTCCTTTATGGAAGTTAAACTATGTGAGCTAAAGTTCTGGTGAGTTGGGAGCATTCAAGCAAGGATACAACCTTCCACATTCTCTTGTTTCCACATTGTTGAAATCTCCACAGAACAACCAATAAGCATTTCAGAGTTCTTTGGCAATCTAGTGCCAAAGCATTGGACTTTCACCAAGTTAATTTGGAGCACATATATTGGCTAGGCTAACACTTGACCTTTGAAATCAAATAGGGTCCATACAACACGGTTGGTAGGCTTTACCTCATGTTGGATAAAGCCCTTCACACATTTCAATGACAAGTCCCCCCTTTGGCTTCATCATAGTAAGTGAAAAAAGAAACAAAATTTGGCCAAATTACTCAAAGAGCCAAATTAAGCAAAAACCCAACAACTTAAACTTCTTGCAAATATAAAATACCAAACCAAGAAACAACATCTCTTAGTCTTCGAACTATGGATTTGCAATGAGGGTTAGTGAGCCCTTGAATGTTCCATGATATTATCGTCACTGGACAACTTCAAGAAGAAAATCCATCTCCTTTCTTCCTTGTGGATAGAGCAACCAAGGGGTTTGGAAAATTCACAATCTACGTTTTGGGCAAGAAATAATCAATCAACATTTTGTTCCTTGGCTTCTTATGAGAGTTATCACACCTGTGTTTGAGAAGCAACCAACGTCGAGTTGAGATTGGGCTTGTCAGCTCCCACCTACCATTGAGAAATGAGTTGGGAACTGTTACGTCGATCACTAGCCACAACATAGCTAACAAGTTTCCTTTGTGATGCCACGGAGATGGCCATGGCATCGAGTTATTCTTCCAGGGTTGGGCAACCCATTGGGACAATTGACCTTAGTGGGTCTTCTCTTTTTTAACCACTTTTGTCCATCCATCACTCTATGTATGTGATTGGGTGTGTGAGCCCTGGCTAACAAGCCCAAAGGCTTAAGGTACATGGGATTAGATTTTCCTACTAAAGGACAATTTTTATTTTATGTTGAGGGCTTTGGCTCCCAAAACAATAGCCGCGGAGATTGATATATTGCATTTTCTATCCTATAACACACTCTCTTTCCCAAATGAATGAAAACTCTTTTAAATCCTTCTAGTTGTTGACCCTAAACAAAACTTTTTTATGGAGCATGTGTTTAAAAAAAATTCTATGGCTCATGACAAATGACACTATCCATTGGAGTTGAGATTCATTAAAAAAATATCCAAATTACATAAGGCCTTGAGAATTCTACCTAGATAGACAATATAACTTATAGCTTGGAGACTTCTTCATCATAGAACACTTCATACCATTCAAAAAACACAACCAAAGTGTGTCAACACACCTAAGGACCACACACGATTACTTCATAACAACACTTTTTTCCTTAAGCAAACATTGAAACAAATCCTTAATCCTATTACAGATGGAGTTACAAATCCAACCATAAGATCCCTAAAGCTTTTTACCTCAAGCTTTGATCACTCAAGCTTTGATCACATTGTTTAACAAAATTCACCCCACAAAATACCTTAATAATGTGTGCATTTTCAATGTATTTACAAATAAAAAAATATTCAAAACCATGAAATCAACATGAAATACCACCTTCAAAATAAGCTTTCATGAAGCATTAAGAAGAATCATGTTATTCAATCTAGTGGGCAATTTCATGAAACATTAAGAAGAATCATGTTATTCAATGTTGTGGGCAATGACAAGAGAGATATATATTAAGGGGGTGGGATGAGGGGCACTCATACCGTCCATTTCATCCAACAAAAAATAACCTTAAATTCGGCAAGAACTATGTCAAAAGTCAAAGTTCCACTCTTGTATTGGGAACTTTGCTTATAAAAGTTTTGGATGATTTTAAGATAACCGAGACCATTAAATTTTCAATTTTTTTTTTTTTAAGCTCGTTAGAAAAACCACCCCTTCATCGAAAATGAGGTGATTTGACTATACAAGACCTATCATGGGTCGTCTATGCCAATAACGAAAACTTCGCAACTTGAGGGTCATGCAAGCTCTAAACCCAAAAACTTAATTCCCCATATAATCATAAACTTAATATATTATTTAAAAATAAATTAAAAATCAATTTACAATTTATAAATATTGTATAATGATATCCAATGATGTTTTAAAACTCTAGTCTTATTTTTGTTGACTGCACAAAATGAAGTAAACACAAAGTCATCCCACTCACTTGTTCAATACGGTCTAAGGAAGACTCTCGATGGAGTCCATCACGTGGGGTCCACCTAATGACTCAAAAGAAATCACTGACAAACAACCAATGGATGAACTCCAAGTCACGGGCGATAAAATTCGACCAATGAGAGAAGACTTTGTAGTGGCTCTGACGAATCAGGTGCATGTATACAGCTGGGGAAACATGCACCGTCAGATCATTCTAAATCTGCCACGTCGGATGGTTCAGGACCGTCCGATGGCAACAGGTATTTGATCGAAAATCAGAAACTGATCCTTAAATCGATGAGGGAGTAATTAAAATATAAACAAATACAATATGCCTATAAAAGGAGATCGGTAGGAGGGGAGACTGAGGTTTTGGTTTGTAGTGTGTGTGATATTGAGCTCCTGCGCAAGCGAACAACATGAGGAAGTGGACGGTGCCAAGTGCTCTGTTACTGCTGATCATTCTCGCATTTATCCCGCAACACAGTATGCGTTTCTTTCTCCTCTGCATTCATGCTCTGCATTGCATTTTCATGTTGTTTTTTTCTTTCTTCCCTTAAGACAGATTGGGGTTTGCGCAGGTCCCCATCTAAGAGCCAACGCAGAGGAAGCGAGCCCCGCCGATGAGAATGCCAGTCCTCCGAAGGTGGAGGAAGGCATCGGTGGAGCCATTCCTGATGCACTTTCCACGGATGCAAATGTTGCACAGAGGTTCGATCTCTGCACTTATTATGCACTTACCATTTCCATGATTTTTTTCTTTCTGTATTATTTTTTCAAAGAAATTGTTATAGCGAGGCGAACCCAAGTAATATTTTCTCACATTAGTGGATGACATCAAATTAGGGCTGTTAGGCTCTTTAATCTAAGTGATAAATTAGGGCTGTTAGGCTGATGTTTTCTCACATTCGTGGATTGATAGCTAGCAATTGAGAACACGTCAGTGGATGAGAACACATCAGTGGATAACATGAAACTGAATTTTTTTTGTGGAGGATTTGAATTTGATAACTGATGAAACTAGGCAAATGCGGAACAACATTAATATAACCCCGGCTAATCTTTTCTCTGGATGCGGTTTGGGTAATTAATGGGTTTACCTTTTTGTTTATTAGGGAGTCGGAGTCTATTTCCCGGAAGACATTGCGGGCCAATGCCCAGAAATTTGAGTTCCAGGCAGAGGTTTCGAGGCTGATGGACATCCTCATCAACTCTCTTTACAGTAACAAGGATATTTTCTTGCGAGAGCTCATCTCCAATGCCTCTGATGTGACTACTTAACCTTGTATCTGTATGATCTACTTAGCATTGCATCAGATGAGATGATTCTTTCTTGAGGATTTCTTCTAATGATGTGTTATTATGATCAGGCTTTGGATAAAATTAGATTTCTGGCTCTCACAGACAAAAATGTGCTGGGAGAAGGCGACGACACCAAGCTCGAAATCAAGGTTATTATTATTCTTTTGTTCTTGAGAACGTTATCGTGTTTTTCTGGTTCGTATTTTGTTTCGAGTTTGATTAAGTCACAGATCTACTATCGTACGTAGAGTATGCAGATCTACCTTCAATTCATGCAAAAATTATGGAATGTTTTAGCTAATGGAAACCCTTAAGCGCTTGTCTCTGTTACATTGAGATTTGATATCATATAGGTATCTGTTAAACATGGTCTACCTTTACATACTGTTGAAAGATCTGGCATCTGGCTTTTCTTCTTGGAAATGATAAATGATAAATGATATCCCTTTAGTTGTTGACCACATTAGTGGTCTAATAGCTTTGCTGACTCCAATTATAGTCAAGGTCACGGGTATTATTTTCTCTTTCTGAAATCCTATTCATCTCCTTCATTGCTAGATTTGGTTTCTGCTTCTATAGCTGAGCTGCAAATATTTTGTCTCTGTACCCTAGCTTCAAATATTTCCCCACGGAATGCTAGTTTTCAATTTACTCGCTTTCTGCAACATAGATCAATTGTACTATATCCCAGACTGGTAAAAATTGGATTTGCAGTAAATTGGCTAGCCTCTGAAAAAAAAGAAAATCGGGAAAAATTGGCAAACTTTTTACAAAACTACTTAGCAGCAAAAATACATAAATATCATCAAATGCATAAATGGTCGTTTTTCCCCTTCCTCTGTCAATAAAATTGACGTCCTTTCATTCTACACCGAAATTAGCAAGAAAAACTTAAAAAAATGACTGCATAAATTCATTTTCAAATAATGCCGACATTCGATTGCCCATTTTATAATCCGAAACATGGACAGTCTCACAATTTTTGGAAAGCTTGGCGATTCATTCAGCCGGCAGATTTTAAACCAATTGTTTCAGCCGATTTCTCGGCTAGAGTGCAAATTAATACACAAAATTCTGCCACACTGCTATATCCTCTTCGTTATCGTCAACATTGTATATGTGACAGTTGTATCAGTTGCGAAAATTAGAAGACCGGCTCTATTTTTTTCATTTTGAAATAAATTGGCAACCTGTAACCATTATACCTGGCCATATGGCGAAATCTAAATTTTATAGGTGTGGTAAAATATGCCATTGTTCATGTCTCCTTGTTTTGCGTATTTTCTTTTTCTTGGTCATGTATTTTGTTGTTTCACAATATCCTAATTCAGATTCACAATTATCCGTGCCTTTCACAGATCAAATTGGATAAAGAAAAAAAGATGCTTTCAATCCGAGATCGTGGGATAGGAATGACCAAAGAAGATCTCATAAAAAATCTGGGGACAATTGCCAAATCTGGAACTTCAGGCAAGTTGTTGACCTGCACGACCTAGGAGTAAGATTGATAAAAACAATGTTCAGTGCATCTTTCATCATGATTATGTATTGTTAAGTTCTTTCTCTTGATTGTTCACTGCCACAGCTTTTCTGGAGCAAATGCAAAAAGGTGGAGATTTGAACCTCATCGGCCAGTTTGGAGTTGGATTTTACTCAGTCTACCTAGTTGCTGACCATGTGGAAGTTATTAGCAAGCACAATGATGACGAACAGTAAGCTGTACCTTTCGATGTGGCATTTTCTTTTTGGTAGTGCAGGGATGCAGAAATTGATTGTAATATAAATTCTTACTCCTCTTCCCTTATTTGATGATTTAGATGGATGGTGTCGAATTTTCCTATTTTAGTGAAACGTGTTTGAATTCTCTTGTTTGGATGATATGATGCTTCACTGGGATCATTTAGTATATGTGACTAATAAAACTATTTCTATCCTTGAATACTTTTACAGGTACATATGGGAATCGAAAGCTGATGGAGCTTTTGCGGTATCTGAAGATACAGAGAATGAGCCACTTGGCCGTGGCACGGAGATCAGATTGTACCTTAAAGATGAAGCAGGCGAATATTTGGATGAGAGTAAATTGAAAGTGAGTATTTTGTTTGTTTTGTACGAGTATAAACTGCAAATTGAGTATTCTTTTTTGGTTTCAGTTTTTCCAGCATTACAACGGAATCTAGGACACTGGTAGAATATAATTGTTCCTGTGTTTAGATGTACTTTGTTATCACGGTTAGTTTTATGTGTTTTAGAATTGCTCATATAATTTCAATAGTTTTTACAGGCATCATCTTTGGATTCACTACGCCTCGATATAGGCAATTAATTTATGATCTTTAGTAAATTCATGAATTTTATTTTTGACATTTTGTTCATTTTATATATATTAATGTAGATCCATGTTCATTTCATACTTTATATATATCATAGTAAATTCATGAATTTCATTTTTGACATTTTGTTCATTTTATATATATATTAATGTAGATCCATGTTCATTTCATACTTTATATATATTAGAGTAGATCCATCTTAGTTCTAGATCTATTAAATATCGATAGAGATAAAAAAAGAAAATGAAATGTAAATTTTTGATGTTTAAAAGATTCCAAGTTAAGATGGATATGCTTTGGTGTGTGTACCAGATTACAAAGTCTGGGGAAAACCACCCAGTACTTCCTCTCATTTTGAGGATGGTACCCAGCTTAAACCCTAAAATCTTCAAATCACAAGGCCAGTCAACAACAGGGCTAGATGGTTTTGTACCACACACTCTCCTTCTTTATACTTGTCTTCAGCAGTCAACTCGGTTGTTATATCTTCCGTGACTCCCAAATTAGCCTAAGATTCAGTAATTCTATGCATTCAACCCTTTTTATGCTTGCCTTTTTTTTCAAATTTATCCTGTAGATTTTCAGATGCAAGCTACTGCTTCTCACTGTAACACTTTTCCTCCACAATGTCCAACTTTGATGCACATTCTTCAGTGATTTCTTTGTGCATTTCTTGGCTTGTTCTCCCTCTAATGGAATTATCCGTTGCTTTTGATCTGCAACTCTTTCCTGTTCACTATCATATTCAGCCATTTTTATACCTGCGCACAAATCAGCAAATGCAACATTAGGAAAATCAAGCACCCCTAACGTTGGTGCTATCTCAACTTCTTTTCTTTTCTCATACTCAAACCTTTTGAGGCCTTTTAACTGTCTGTTGATGATTTTCTATTTTTTTTAACATTTTTCTCCAATATGTTATGTTATTGAGCTGAGAGGTGCTTTCTACAGCCCAGGTGAGTAAGATATGTCCTGTCTGTCACACGTCTGTCCCAAAAATAAATTAATATAAAACAAAATTAAATATTATATATATTCAATTAAAATGAAAAAATTAATATAAAACAAAATTAAATATTATATATATTCAATTAAAATGAAAAAAGATTTATATTAAATTTAGCAAACATAAATAAAATTACAAAATAAATCTTTATTAATAATTCAGTGTTGAAAATACTGAAAGATTGTTGGTTAAATATTTTATTTACAAAATAAAATATAAAGTAATAATAATAATGTTTGAAGGTATCTCTGGCCATGAGAATTTCATCGGTACTTTTTTTTTTTGTTGTTGTTTCTCTTTGCAGTTTGTTGTCAATGAATTTGATACTGTAGTATTGCATAAAGAGTAATTAGGTGTATCTACATCTACAACCAAGTGTGATGGTTGTAATTTTAATAAATTAAATCTAAAAAATGATCTTAGGAAAAAACGAAAAATGAAAAAATAGCCAACTATAAAAGGGAATCACTATAATAAAATAAACCAGCATAGATCCATCTCAACTCAGGATCTATTAAACACTGAGAGGGATCAAATCCTTTCAGATGAAAGTCTTTTCTTAAGTTTTGTCCTCTGAAAAAGGTTTGCTCCTCAAGGAATTTTACCCTTTTTGGCACTTGATAGATTAGGAGTTGAGATGGATCTGGTCATATCTCTGTTCCAACTGCTCCAATATTTTCATAAACTTATCCATATTTGCCATATACACTTTCAACCACCATTTCTGCAATGTACAATGTTGCAAGTTTCTTTCTCAAAAGATTTGATCCCTTTTAATACTTGTAGATTAGGAATTAAGATGGATCTATGCTGATCATATTCTCTGCTTCAATTGCTTCAATATTTTAATAAACTTATCTGTATTAACCATATACACTTTCAACCATACAATTTCAGCCACCATTTCTGCGATGTACAATGTTGCCGGTTTCTTCCTCAACAAAATACCTCTTTCTTCCTCAACAAAATACCTCTTTTTGCCATTTTTTATGGCTCCTTAACGGTCCACTTAGTTGGATCTGTCGTGCTCAGGTTCTTCTACCTGCAATTTTCACTTCCAATATCACTATCTCCATCGAATTTAATGCTCATTGTCAATCACGTTGCACCGCAAACCAATACTCATCACAGCTTTCATAACAATGATATTTTTCTTTTTCTAGAAACACGTTTTCATGTTAACAAATGAACTTACTTTATTATGCTTTATTATTGTAATTATTTTTCAATTTTCACAATTACTACTCTAGAATATGGGAGAGATGTTCATGTAATTTAACATATTAAAATAATAATAAAAATAAAAATTAATTATATATATATATATATAAATATTTATATATTAATATATTTTATAATGTTAATATTTTTTAATACTTCAATATTAATCTATTAAACTAGCATAGGTCTATCTTAATCATGGATCTATCAAGAGTCGAGAGGGATCAAATCTCTCGAGGTAAAAATCTTTTCAGTGCAAAACTTGAGAAAAGGTTTAAAGTTTGCATTTCGAAAGATTTGATCCTTCTTGACACTTAATTAATCCTGAATCTATGCTGTGACTACTATCTATTTTGATATTTTGAATATTTATATAGTTAATTTTATAAGTTTTATTTTAAATCATTTCTTTTAGCTTGCATGATGTCAAAAACTATGTCAAGAACCATATCTTGATTACTTGATATCTGTACACAGGATCTGGTCAAGAAATATTCCGAATTCATTAATTTCCCCATCTATCTCTGGGCAAGCAAAGAAGTTGATGTAGAGGTCCCTGCAGATGAAGAATCAGAATCCAGCGATGAAGAGGAAAAGAGTATGATATGTTCCAACTGCAGTCTCTTCTTTTAGGGCTTGCATTACCGATAGAGTGTAGATTGCATTCTTTTGTCATTCTGATTAGTTAATTTCTTGTTTCTCTCCATACACATAGAAGCATCTCTTAGCATTGGATTTTTCTCTCAATAAACATAAAAGCATCTCCTAGGACTGGATTCTCACAGTTTTGACTTTACTGCACAAGGTACTTTGTGGCTTTCTTTTGCTTTCCCAATACCTGATATTTTATTGTCACAGGTGAAAGTTCCTCGGATGAAGAAGAATCAGATGGCGAGGAAACCGAAACCAGTACGATATCATCCTATTATTGTTCTGTCAGTTTGAACTTTCGGGATAAGATGATGAATTTTCTAGAAGAGTCGGATGTTTCTAGTTGCTCCTTCATCTTAAAATTCTAGGGATAAACAAAATCTTTGTTAGAATCGGATACCGTCTTAAATTTTTCCAGGGTTTTATTCTTTTTTTGGTGACCCTGAGTGTTGATTGGTGGTATATGTATATCAAGGCTAGTTTTAATAGCAGGGTTACTGACTACTTGTATCCCTTTCTTTCAGAATCTAAGAGTAAAACAATCAAGGAAACAACTTTTGAGTGGGAACTTCTAAATGATGTGAAGGCGGTCTGGCTTCGTAATCCAAAGGAGGTCACTGATGAAGAATATTCCAAATTCTACCATACTATGGCAAAGGTAAGTGATCTGCTACACTTGATATTCTGTTGTTACCACATCTAGAATATTGGGAACATGCTTTCTAGAATGATATAGAAATACTTTGTTTTAACCGGAAAGGAACATGCTTTCTAGAATGATATAGAAATACTTTGTTTTAACCGGAAAACTTGGCATAAGATGATACAGCAGTCTCTGAGTACATAATGTGGTTTTACACGTAGAGGTCGTCGTGACTGTCCTTGGCAATAGAAATAATTATGCAAGTATTTAGAGTTCTAGTACATGGCTTGAGTTATTAAATAGGGTCCAATCTTCTAGTGGGATAGGTATGCAAAAGCCCAAAGAAGATTAAAATCCTGTGGTTTCAGAGTTTTATCATGCTGAGTAGACAATAATTTAAAGTTTATAAGCTAATGTTGCACTTTGTGCGCAGGATTTTAGTGAGGAAAAACCCTTAGCATGGAGCCACTTTACTGCAGAAGGTGATGTTGAGTTCAAGTCCATTCTATTCATTCCGCCAAAGGCTCCCCAGGACCTGTATGAAAGCTACTACAATGCCAAGGCAAATATTAAGTTGTATGTCAGGCGTGTTTTCATTTCTGATGAATTTGAAGAATTACTTCCCAAGTACCTAGGCTTCCTTATGGTGAGTTTTTCTTTCACTGTTGCACCTTCTAGATTGTCCTCAATCTGTAACCATTTATGATACACTTAGTGTAGGGTCTTATATATTGCATTTAATTGCAGGGTATTGTAGATTCAGACACTCTGCCACTGAATGTATCACGAGAAATGCTTCAACAGCACAACAGTTTGAAGACAATAAAGAAGAAACTAATTCGTAAGGCTTTAGATATGATTCGTCGAATTGCAGAAGAGGATCCTGATGAATCAGATGCAAAGGGGAAAACAGGTACAGCGTGAATGTTGGTGCGATCTCTCCTTATCTTATTCTCATTTTTCCAGCGGTTGAGCAAAATGTGGAAATATTTTATCAAGTGCTTATGCCCTGAAGCATGACTTGTTGCAGATGTTGAGTCAGAATCAGAACCAAATACTGAAAAGAAGGGAAAGTATGTCAAGTTCTGGAATGAGTTTGGGAAATCAATAAAGCTTGGAATAATTGAGGATGCATCAAACAGGAACCGCCTTGCAAAACTTCTGAGATTTGAAAGGTGACTATTCATTTCTATTTTGAAAAGGGATTATTTCAGTTTAATGTACTGCTGTTGAAGGTGCACTCAATCTCTGTTATTAGGAAATTACTATTCTATTCTGAGTCACCAATATTTTCCTACTTATGCTTCTGCATGCCTTCATTTTATTTATTGTAACAGCACAAAGTCTGGTAATAAACTGGCATCGCTGGACCAATACATATCAAGAATGAAAGCGGGCCAGAAAGACATCTATTACATCACTGGATCTAGCAAGGAGCAATTGGAGAAGTCCCCATTCCTTGAGAGATTAAAGAAGAAAAACTACGAGGTATGCGCGATTTGTTTTGTAATTGCACAGTTATATGAGTTCTGATTTTGGATCGTGCATCAAAGCTTAAACATACACATGCTGGTTGAATCTCAGTGGCTAATTCTGTTATTAATTCGAAATTGTGATATTAGATAATCAAAGTCATTTTGCTGAGATTTGTTATTTGCAGGTTATCTTCTTCACAGACCCAGTCGACGAGTACTTAATGCAGTACTTGATGGATTACGAGGACAAGAAATTTCAGAATGTTTCTAAAGAAGGCCTTAAGCTTGGGAAAGATACAAAGGACAAGGAAATTAAAGATTCATTTAAAGAGCTAACTAACTGGTGGAAGGATATTCTTTCTAGCGAAAATGTAGATTCAGTGAAAATAAGTAACAGACTGGACAACACTCCTGGAGTCGTTGTCACTTCAAAATATGGTTGGAGTGCAAACATGGAGAGAATAATGCAATCGCAAACTCTATCAGATGCCAACAGGCAAAGTTACATGCGTGGGAAGAGGGTACTTGAGATTAATCCAAGGCATCCTATCATTAAAGAGCTCCGTGAAAGGGTCACACAGAGTCCAGAGGTAACTACTTTCAAAACACCGTACTTTTAAGAGATTGGCCATAAACCTTAGGTGGTAAGGCTTTTGATTGACAATTATACAGCCTCCCTGTTTTGCTTGTTTTCAATGCCTATTTGTCAATGCTACATGCAGTCATTATTAGCTACTTTTATTCAGATCTGTCTTCACATATTTTTCTCTGCTGGTTTAGCTCTGCAAATTTGATTATATACTTGTCGTTGTCAGAGGGCATAAGATCTTCTCTATCCCCTATTTGATGGGGCTGTCATGTTTTTTCTATAGAAAAGGCTTTACTGTGAGCATATTTTTTCTGATATATTTCTACTAATTAAACGTTTTCACAGGATGAAAATATAAAGCAAACTGCAAGGCTGATCTACCAGACAGCATTGATGGAAAGTGGATTCATACTGAATGACCCGAAGGAATTTGCCTCCAGCATTTACTCAACTATCAAGACTACTCTAAACGTGAACCCAGATGCAACTGTTGAGGAAGATGATGAAACAGAAGAGGAGGTTGAGGTTGAAACAAAGGAGGAGGTAGAGAAGGTAGCTTAATTTTGGACCTTTTATAGCACTAGACATGGGTTTTCAACGTTACGAAATTTCTTTTGTTCTTGTTGTAATTGTGTCACTGTTTCTGACAGGTGGAGACAAAGGAGGATGGAACAGAAGGAAAATTTGCGGAAGAGGAGACTATCGAGGATGCATTTGAGGAGCAATCTGATGAGAGCGTCAAGGATGAATTGTAGATAACCGTAAAACACTCTAGGGTTGTTGGCCCAGGAATTTTGGAATCTTGTTGGTTAGAGGCGTAGGTGTTAAAATAGTGTGTGCTAGATGTCCTTTGGATGTAATATCCAATGGAATTTTGGGTTCCTGAAAAGATTGAAATTACTTGCCATTAATTTTGGTAGTATCAAAGAGCAGGAAAATTCCCATTATGATTTTCACACTTTGTTAGGTTAAATGAGAAGGGATGGTCATCCCAATTTATGCATTTTTCAGAACATTTTACGAACGAGCATGTTATCTGTCTGTGTTAAATTTTAGAACCATACAAGATTTAGGGCAGCGCGCATCAACAATGTGGTACAACTACTTGTTTCTCTTTTTAATTTATCCATATTCTTGAAAAGTGCTTCTAAGACCTACTTTCTCCCACCGGAGGAATTAGGGTTACCATGTGATGTTACTATACTGTTTTTTAGGGGGATCTTAGGTTCAATTCTCTCTCCTCATTGAATATAGAATAGACGTTACATTGGGTGTATTGAATATTGATACTATCCCAAGTATCTCTAAACAATGCATTGAATCATGACAGGTGGGTTAGGGTGGTTTAGAATGACTTGTGGTGGGGTGGGTTAGAATTTGTAATTTAAAATGTGTGAATATTTATGAATCTATGCATGGATACAAATTTCTCGATACACAAACATAGAAATGATGGACCAAATGATGATACAATTTGTCAAACATAGAGATGATGGACCAAATGATGATACAATCTGACATATTGACAAGTAACCCACATTGATGAACATAATTTGAATTTAATGTCCAGAGTTGCCCATAATAAGAGTCCTTGGAAGTTGTCTGAATGTCACTCGAGACATTTTTAAGGTTGCCATGGATCTGTCTTCTACTTGAGAAATGAATTTCTTGGTTCCCGGAGATGGCAAAGCTGGTTTTGTTAATTGTATTGGAAAGTTTTATCTGAATGCCAGTAGACACATTTTTAAGGTTGCCATGGTTTTCTTTTATGGTTGAGAAAATCAATTCCTTGGTTTATGGAGATATTGGAAAGTTTGTTGTTAATTGCATTTTCTAACTCTATATATGAGATGTATAATGACCTTATAATATTTTAAATACACTTATAAATAAAAATAAAAAATAAAATAAAATAAAATTTGTATTTTAAAAGAAAAATTAAGATAAATAGACATTAAGATATATACACATGTTAATGCCCTTGTTAATTAAGATAAATGGACATTAAGAGATATACACATGTTAATGCCCTTGTAACATATAATGCTTCAATGTTGAATAACTTTGAAATTGGTATGGATCTAGGCTGGTAACTAGGGTTTCATTCATGATAGTGGACTCCAAAGACAAGTTTCTTTTACTCGTGTGATCAAAATTCTCCATTAGAATTTGCTTAGGAGGCCCTTGATGCATTTTGTTCTTTGTTATTTTCAAGTCCTTTTTAATGTCAACCATGCTATCTTTGAGGTTCTAAAATATAACATCATCAAAGTCCGATTCCTAGTATATCCCAAGTGCTAAATTATCTTCCATGTACACATATGCCCCCTAGTATATCTTGAGTGGGGAATTATGTCTATATACACATAGATGCCCCCAATATCACCATTGATGCTGTAAGTGTAGGCAAGGACAAGGTAGATTTCCCCATTATCCTCACAAGAAAAAATTAAAACAAGTTTGGAAGTAACTACACCACAATTGAGTGTAAAGCGTTTTGGCCATGGTGCATGTTCAATGTTTTTTTTTATTCATTTTTAAACTCTTTTTAGAATCCTTGAAGTATGTTGTCAATAAGCCCCTCTTGACAAGGTATTTGTAACATTCCTTAGTTCAACTACGGTCCATTACGTGTAGAAATACTCGTAAAATTAATTTTTTTTTTGCTAATTAATTATGTAGCTTATCAACTAAGCTATAGGAAAAATTATAGTTTTAACTTTTTGTTGATACCATGAACTAAATGTATCTACAATATTGTCAAATAAACGTAAAATGCAACTAATAAACTCGAATATATCAACATATAAATCGTTATCAAACACAGAGTTAATACACATCAATTAAACTCATAATGCAACATAGAAACAAGATAAAACACTTATCTTTTAAAAATGGTTGTACAACCAACTACTTGGGATGGATGTTTTACCCAACTATAAACATATTATTCCAAATTTCAACAGCAAGTCACCCCCGAGTTGGGGCTAACAATCCACAAAAAAGGGTGGTCTTTCACTGTCTACTCACAAATTAGAAAATTTCACAACCCATTGACATTCTCCTACAACTACACCTCGATTTTCCACCAACTCTCTTCTTCTCGATCTACCCAACTCAATGAATGTACTCCTTCACTGCTTTTAGTCCATCAAACATCCTATTTGTTTACCAAGGTCTCTCTCGCATTGGTAACTAGGAATCTCACTACTAAGAAATTAAAGGGTGTTCACTGTTATGAAAACTATTAGGAAAACAACAACAATCACTTATTGTTATAGTGCAACTCACAAAAGAGTTCACTCTTTAGGTCTGACAACTTAGTTTTTCAGTCTTCTGCTTCAAATATGTTCCATAATTCACTCTCCATGGTTGCTCCAACTCCAATTCCGTTCTCTGCTTGCTGTTCATGCAAAACATGAATGTCTAAAACTGTTGTAACTGCCCCTACAAGTTTCCTCTCTTTGGCTTACTTGCTTAAATTACACTTTCCCCAAACTGATTGTACTCTGTCCCATGCTTCCAATAACCATGGGATGTGACTCGTCACACCCACCCTTTCACATGCATTTAATGATTGGGTTATTCTATATTCAAGGGTAAAATTATAAGTTTAATACATGATAATAAAATTCAGGAATGTGGGTTGAATTGATAGACATGGGTAATTCCCCCCTTGGACCCCTCTTAAACACTCCTAGATATTCCTCTCTTGTGGATTAATCACCCTCCATTTCTATCCATGTCTCCCAGTAGTTGAGATAACATTTTATTATTAAAATTCAAAAATATAATTCACATATACATTGCTTGTCCACAACTATACATTATATCTACATTAAACATTAATTACACTAGGGATTATAGCGAGGATGTTACATTCCTCCTTTCCTACAATTGTTCTTTGTCCTTGGTGCACACTATGTTGATATACATGCATAGATTTATATCGTAATACTAAGAAATACAAATTTTGCAATTTTTCATCTTCAACATCCGTTCCAACCAAAATCTCATGTTCCTCTCAACTCGTTGATCCAAGGAATATACCCCTTTAATTGCTTTCAATCTATCAGGCTATACCATTATTTTATTAGGGCTCCCAACGTAGGTTGACTAGGACTTTGAGATGTGGTTCTAGAACTCTATCTTCTCAAAATGAAGTCTTGCATTCTTATATTTCTTCAACATTGTCAAAAATTTGTGGGTATTCCTCTTGCATGTTTTTTTCGTGCTCCCATGTAGCATCTTCAAGACCATAGCAGGTCCATTGAACCTTTACCATCCCTATGACTTTGTTTCTAAGCACTTTGACTTTCCAGTTCAGGATGCGTATTGGTTTCACTTGGAAATCCCCTTCATGTTCCATCTGGATCACAATCCAATCAATTGTGTGGTTAGGGTTAAGCACTTATTTCTTTAATAATGACACATGAAATACATTATGCACTCTTATGAATGCAAACAATGTTAGCATGTATGTAACTAGTCCTATCTTTTTTAGGATTTCAAAAGGTCCACGATATCTTGCTGTCAACCTTGGGCAACTTCCTAATCTTAGCGAATTGCTCTTCACTTTTACTTTTAAAAATATATGTTCGCTCGCTTTAAAATATTTGAAAACTCTGTTCTTGTCTGCATAATTTTTTTGCCTATCTTAGGCAGCCTTCAAATTCCATTTGATCTTTTCCATTTTCTCTTTCATTTCCTTTAACAAATCTGACCCAATAACTTTTCTATTTCTTGGATTATCCCAACTCATTGGTGTGTTACACTTCCTGCTATACAATGCTTCAAATGGGCTCATTTTCAATGAGTCTTGATATCCATTGTTGTAAACAAATTTAACTAAATGGATATAATCCTTCCACTTTGATGGCTGGTTCATCACATACATTTTGAGCATGTTCTCAATTATTCTGTTAGTCCTATCTATTTTCCCATCTGGCTCTAGGTGATACACTGTACAGAGATTTAGATTTGTCCCAAAACCTTTGAGCAAACCCTTCCAAAAATAATTGAATGTAAACTTTGGATCTCTATTTGAAATTATTGTCTTAGGCACCCCATGTAGCTTGACAACTTCTTTCATGTAGATCTTTGCAATATTTGCCCATTACAGTTCTTATTGGAATGAAATGTGTAGCCTTAGTCAATTTATACACCACCACCATGACATAATCATGCTACTTCACTGTTATGGACAACTTTGTAATAAAATCAACTGTAACTACTTCCCACCTCCATTCTGTAATGGACAACAACTGTAACTACTTCCCACCTCCATTCTGTAATGGACAACAACTGTAACAACCCCGCTGAATGTCTATGTTCGGTCTTCACCTTCTGACATTCTAGACATATGGCTATTATTCATGCATGAGGTAATGTCTCCACATTTTTAATGCATGAATAATAGCTGCTAATTCTAAATCATGGGTAGCATAATTCCTTTCATGTTCTTTTAATTTTCAAGACTCATAACATACCACATGATCTTTTTGTGCGAGGAATTCACCAAACCCAGAATAAGAAGTCGGCCCTGCCAGTGAAAGGACACTCCCACACGTGCCATTCTTGTATAAATAAGGAGGCTAGCACCTCACTTAGACACACACTCACTTGTTCATTGAGAGAAAAGTTTTAGAGCTGCAGTTGGAGAAGAGAGAGAGAGAGAGAGAGAGAGGCACATCTTTGGGAGAGGACATTCTGTACTTGTTTGAGTTATCTCTTGGCATTGTATTGGCTATCTATAATAAGAAAGTTTTGCTGGGTTTTCTTCCCTTAAAGGGTTTCCCAGGATAAATGATGTGTCTCTTGTGATTGTGTATTTCTCAATGATATTGTCTTATGTTGCTGTTATCTATTGAAATGCAAAGAACTATAATAATGGCTTAAACATTAACATGGTATCAGAGCCAAGTTGAAGAGAGCATCTTTCACAAGAGAAAAGTGAAAAATGTCACTGTTGCCGTACATACAAATTAGAGTTTTTTGTTGGAGAGGTAATTCAACCTTAAAACCATCTAGAAAAGTGTGCCCTCCCCCAAGGATCATTTTGGCACCTTCAACGCACCTTTTCAGTGGCTAGATCTCCCGGAAAGTGAAACCCCAGTTTCACAAAGTACCAGAAGTACCAGAAAACCAGAGTACCAGAAAGTACCAGAAAGTACCAGAGTACCAGAGGTACCAGAAAACCAAAAGCACCAATCCAGAAATCCGCAGATCAAGTTTGGAGGGGTAAAAGTTGGATTTTCTCAGATCCAAGCACACTAGGCTACTCGCCTCAGCAAAGCACACCTCCTGGTAAGTTCATAATTTGATTTTGAACATTTTCATTTTTGGCCATTTTTCCAGCTTCAAGTAAAGGATGTCTGCAAGCGTTAAGCTTGTTGACAAGCTAGAAGGTGTGTAAAACTTCTGTGCCTGGAAGTATAGGATTGGTCTTATTCTTGAAGAGAATGGTCTAGCAAGATTCGTCAAAGAAGAAGTGATGGAGCCCGCTGATGCTGCATAAAAAACAAAGCACCAAAAAGACACAATCAGGGCCGAACGAATCATTGTAGATTCAATCAAAGACCACCTGATTCCCTATGTGTCATCAAAGAAGACTCTGAAAGAAATGTTTGATTCCCTAGACAGACTATATGAAGTAAAGAACATAAACCAGAAGATGAATCTTAGAATTCAGCTCAAGAATACAAGAATGCAGAAAGGAGAATCAATCCAAGAATACTTCTCCAGAATATCCCAATTCAAAGAACAACTAGAAGCAATTGGAGATACTATAGACGAAGACGAACTTATAATGACGACCCTAAATGGTCTCACAAGACCTTCGGATGCATTCATCCAAACAATTTGTGCCAGAACAGAGAAATTGAAGTTTGACAGTGTATGGGAAGAATGTATCCAAGAAGAAACAAGAGTAGCTAACCGAGAGGCTTTACTAGCAAGAGATGAAGATCAAGCCCTAGCTACTCACACTAAAGGAGGAAGAAATAAGTCTTACTTCCAAAAAGAGAATTACAAAGAGTCTCAAACCCAAAACAAATTCAATCATAAAGAATCTCATCCAAGGAGATTTTAGAAGAAAGGACAATGAAAGGAAAGAGATTACTCATCTGTACAATGCTACCATTGTGACAAGATGGGACACATTGCGGAATTTTGTCCATCTAGACGAGAAGAATACAAGAGGAAACAAAAGAGGCACCATGCCCATGCAGTTCAAAATGAAGAGCCACCTGTAAAGATGTTAAGAGAACAAATTAAAGAACATGTATTAATCTCGACCCTCTTAGGATCGGTAACACCTGGAGAGGACACTTGGCTCATTGATAGTGGTGCCTCCAAGCACATGACTGGACAAAGAGATATTATTTCTTACATTTCAGAAAAGAAGTTTTCTTAGAAAGTGACACTTGGATATGATTACCAATATCCCATCAAGGGAGTGGGAGAATCAAACTACAAACTGAATTTAGGGAATCCAATGAAGATGAATAATGTACTCTATGTACCATGTTTGACAAAGAACTTACTCTCCATTTCAGCCTTAGAAAAGAAAGGCTTCATAATTGCCTTTATAGATGGAGAAGTTCTTATGTGGGCTAAAAGAGAAACCTTAAATGAAGCAATCATCATTGGAAGTGAAGAAAATGGCTTGTATAAGCTAAAGGGTCACTCAGAGGCTGCCATGACCCACGCCATTGAAAACTCATGTGAACTTTGGCATAGAAGATTAGCTCACATCAACTAC
>SNQJ01S0003452.1:394088-411194 GCA_010110895.2 Picea sitchensis
AGCAATCATCATTGGAAGTGAAGAAAATGGCTTGTATAAGCTAAAGGGTCACTCAGAGGCTGCCATGACCCACGCCATTGAAAACTCATGTGAACTTTGGCATAGAAGATTAGCTCACATTAACTATAAGGCGCTACCATACATATGCAAAACTGTCACAGGTTTACCGGAACTCAAGGTTGATCATGAAGGCGTATGCAATGGATGTGCACAAGGGAAGAACATCAAGAACCCTTTTCTGAAGAGAGACAACAAAGCAGGAGTCCTAGAACTCATCCATTCAGATGTGTGTGGCCCAATGCCATCGTCCTCCATGAGTGGGTATGTATACTATGTATCATTCATTGATGATTATTCTCGTAAGACCTAGTTGTATTTTTTGAAATCTAAAGATGAAGTGTTCAACAAGTTCAAGGAATTCAAAGGCTTGATAGAGAATCTTTCCGAAAGAAAGATCAAGATACTCAAGCCAGATAATGGAGGAGAATACACCTCAAAAGACTTCATGAGCTTCTGCAAAGATGTTGGGATCAAGAGGGAACTCAATACTCCCTATAAACCTCAACAAAACGGTGTGGCTGAAAGAAAGAACAAAACGATAATGGAAGCTGTGAAGACCATGATCCATGATCAAGATCTTCCTATGTGCTTATGGGCAGAAGTAGCAATGACAGCTGTATATGTGCAAAATCGATTATCTCATAGTGCACTTAGGTTCAAGACCCCAGAAGAGATGTTCACCGGAAAGAAGCCAGAGGTAAGCCATCTCAAAATATTTGGCTGCCCAGTATTTATACATATACCGAAAGAGAAAAGGAACAAGCTGGAACCCTCAGGAAAGAAGGGAATATTTGTGGGATACTGTGAAGTCTCCAAGGCCTTCAGGATCTACATACCAGGTCACTGCCACATTCAGATCAACAGGGATGTGACCTTTGATGAAGATGCAACGCTCAAGAAATCAAGAAAATGCCATCTTGAAGAGGTATATGAAGAGGAACCCGTAATCCCCAGAGTTGTAGAATCAACTAGGGAGGTTCCCAGAGCTGTTGAACCAGTAAGGGAAGTCGTAACTTCCCCTGATGAAGAAATTCTAGAAGATCATGACGTAGGAGGGTTTCAAGAACCTCCTCAGATGACGATCCTCCATAAAAGAAAGCCAGCTTGGGCTAGAGAGCTTATTCAAGATGGAGAGAAGTATGGTGTTCCCGAAGGAACCATGAGACATGTGAAGAGACCTAAGCCATTCTCCAGTTATATGGCTTTGATGTGTGATCTCATAGAAAAGGAGCCTACCTGCTTTGAAGAAGCCATTCAGAAAAAAGAATGGGTAGATGCCATAATAGAAGAATACCAATCCATAATAAAGAACGATGTATGGGAAATAGTTCCCAGACCAAATAGAAAGGATGTGGTATCATCCAGATGGCTCTTCAAAATAAAACATGCTGCTGATGGAAGTATTGAGAAGTATAAAGAAAGATTTGTAGCTCGTGGCTTTTCTCAAAAAGAAGGCATTGAATATGAAGAGACATTTGCTCCTATATCCAGATACACTTCGATCAGAACCATCATAGCCCTTACAACTAAGATGAAGTTGAAGCTACACCATATGGACGTAAATACAACTTTCCTAAATGGTGTTATCGAAGAGGAAGTATATATAGAGCAACCTCAATGATTTGAAGTTGATGTCACTTGTCTTGAAGAAAGTCTTGTACGGATTGAAGCAAGCTCCTAGAGCTTGGTATGGCCGAATATACAACTTTCTGATGAGCTTGGGCTTTACCAAGAGTAAAACAGATTCTAACCTCTATTTCAAGGTTATGAACGATGAACTAGTGATACTATTGTTATATGTGGATGAATTATTCTTAACTGGAGAAGAAAATATCATCACCGAATGTAAGAAGAGAATCGATTCATAATTTGAGATGAAATACCTTGGCCTAATGCACTATTTCTTAGGTCTTGTGGTATGGTAGAGTCCAGAGAGGATCTTCCTTAACCAAGGGAAGTATGTAGTCGAAATCTTGAAGAGATTTGACATGTTGGAGTGCAATCCCATGAATACACCCATGGAAACGAAGCTAAAGCTGTTGGTCGATACTTCGTCAGAATTGATTGATGCCACACTCTACAAACAGATTATTGGATTGCTAATGTACTTGACGAACACCAGACCAGACATTTGTTTTTCCATGAAAACCTTGAGTCAGTTTCTGGTAGAACCCAGACATGTTCACTTTGTGGCTGCAAAACATGTGATGAGGTACCTTAAGGGTACATTAGATTGTGGTCTCAATTATGATGGAGATCATGATTTCACATTGAGTGGGTACACTGATTCAGATTGGGCAGGTGTTTCTGACAAAAAAAACACTTCAGGATGCTGTTTCAGTTTGGGATCAGCCATGATCTCGGGGCAGAGTAGGAAGCAATCCATCATTGCTCTCAGCACATCGGAAGCAGAATACATTGCTGTATGTTCTTCCAGTTGCGAAGCTACATGGCTTCGAAAGTTGCTGACCGACCTATTTGACCTAGAGATGGAAGCAACCACGATCCTATGTGACAACCAGAGCTGCATAAAGATGATAGAGAATCCTGTATTCCATGATAGTTCGAAGCACATAGAGATTCTTTATCATTACATCTGTGACATGGTGCATAGAGGAGCCTTAAAGCTCCAGTACGTTAGCACGAATGAACAGGTTACTGATGTGTTGACCAAGCCTCTATCTCGTGTAAAATTTGAGCACTTTCGAGATAAGCTTGGTATAGTCCGAAATGACCTTCCTCGAAAGGGGGAGTAGTTGCTGTGATGAGACATCTCTTGCTTCTAGCTTCAGTGCTGTGACGTAAAGCAAGACGATGTGATGAGACTAGTACTGCGCTTCCAGCTTGACAACTGTGACGTAAATCCAGTCTAGTATCTTGCTTCCAACCTGATGGTTGTGATGTAAAGCAAGACGATGTGATGAGATTAGTACTGTGATTCCGGCTTGACAACTGTGACGTAAAGCCAGTCTAGTATCTTGCTTCCAACTTGATGGTTGTGACGTAAATCAAGATGATGAGATGAGACTAGTACTGTGCTTCCATCTTGAGAAGATGTGACATAAAGCTAGTCTAGTATCTTGTTTCCAGCTTGAGTGTTGTGACGTAAAGCAATACATTGAGATGAGACTAGTACTGTGCTTCCATCTTTATAGCTGTGATGTAAATCCAGTCTAGTATCTTACTTCTAGCTTGAGTGCTGTGATGTAAAGCAAGACATTGAGATGAGACATGTACTGTGATTCCATCTTGAGAAGCTGTGATGTAAAACCAGTCTAGTATCTTGCTTCCAGCTTGATTGCTGTGACGTAAAGCAAGACGAGTACTGAGC
Organism: Picea sitchensis; assembly: GCA_010110895.2. Taxonomy (NCBI): domain Eukaryota; kingdom Viridiplantae; phylum Streptophyta; class Pinopsida; order Pinales; family Pinaceae; genus Picea; species Picea sitchensis. Next base: position 397,480 of record SNQJ01S0003452.1, read on the forward strand.
TTCCAACTTAACAACTATGACGTAAAGCCAGTCCTGTATTATGATGAGCCAACCTCGTGCTGTGATGATGATGATGTATTAATTTTATACTAATACATATTGATGCAGATGATGATTTCATTCCTTTGAGAATGACGATGTTGCCGATGAAGAAAACTTTCGATGATTTATAGATACACTAGTCAGTGTTCCAAGATGATATTGATGATGTTGTCCTCCTGATGCTGTTGATGATAAAGGCCTCTCTCTCGTCTGATGCTGTTGTAGAATACCCTTCTTGTTAAGGGGGAGTGTTGAAATAATGTAACTGCAAAGTGTATTCTTATTATTATTTGATATATTATTCATTGGATCAATCCCCATTGTGGATTGATCATGTCGGCTATTGTAAAATGACCAAATCCCTTTTTGCGGATTGGTCATAATGTAATTGTAATAGGCAGAAAGAGAAGTCGGCCCCAAAATATATCAAAGAGGCCCCGTAATATAATAAAGGTGGTTATAACCACCCAGAAGAAGAAGTCAACCCTGCCAGTGAAAGGACACTCCCACACGTGCCAGTCTTGTATAAATAAGGAGGCTAGCGCCTCACTTAGACACACACTCACTTGTTCATTGAGAGACAAGTTTTAGAGCTGCAGTTGGAGAAGAGAGAGAGAGATAGAGGCACATCTTTGGGAGAGCACATTCTGTACTTGTTTGAGTTATCTTTTGGCATTGTATTGGCTATCTATAATAAGGAAGTTTTGCTGGGTTTTCTTCCCCTAGAGCGTTTCTCAGGATAAATGCTGTGTCTCTTGTGATTGTGTATTTCTCAGTGATCTTGTCTTATGTTGCTTTTATTTATTGAAATGCAAAGAAATATAATAATGGCTCAATGATCCAAGCTCCATCAATGATCGATGATCAACGTTTGACATTTTCCTTTCGACACCTGCCACACTACCAAAATTTTTGACCCGACCATCGACCCCTTCCTTTAGAAACCGATTTGCAAGACATTGCTAAACCCACTGACTCGACCATTGACCATCAACCATTTCTTGACTGACATGGCATGACATGTTGGTAATGACATGACAACCCGACTATTGTGGCATGAAACCTGGAGGATGATGTGGCATGACATGTGGACGATGACATAGCATGACACGTCATTCTCCTCTTTTCTTCATTGATGATCAATAACTGATCTGAATTTTATGAGCATAAAGAAATGACTACAGATTATTACCAAATGCTTAACACAAAATACCAGAGATACAATAAAACTGGTTTTCTATTCAATAAGGAAATAAGCTGAAACTGTAAAATGCAGCGGAAAACAAGCTTGCTGGAATGGTGGCGGCTTATCTCTGAGAAGAGATGTGACAGCTGTGCTCATTCGCAAGAAGATGATTACCATGAGGCTTTGAAGGCCCTTTTACAATAATAATGAATGCCAAAAACCCTAGACATCCAAAAACCTAACCCTCGGAGATGAAGCGCCAAAAGTCATGATGAATTTTGCGACCGCAACATACCCCAAAAAACGTCGTTTAGGGCCTCAAAACGACTCCACAAGTTCAGGACCCGAAAAACTGCTAAAAATAGTAAATTATCAAAATTGCTAGAAAGCTGTTTTGAGCCAGCTGAGAAAGGTGGGTGGCCACCGATATCCACCTGGATCAATCCTCCATCTTTAGGAAGCAATGGTCTCCATTGTGTTGAGTTCCCCCATCAGATGAGGAAATTTCTGCTGAATTTGGCCCCGGGTGAGCCACTTGCCTTGGTGCAAGAGTTGCCTTGCTTTGACAACTTGATAAAGATGGATCCTTTGTTGTCGAGTGCCCTTGATCTGTGTGTCCACAATCTGATCACTGGATGCCTGTTGTATGCAGTCGGGGTTGAGCTCTGTTGGTGTCAGCTGTTCTGCTACGTTTGAGGTGTCCAATAATGGTGGGAAATAAGGCCGAAGGAGGTCCATGTTGAACACTGGGTGTAGGCCAAGGAAAGGAGGAATGTTGAGTGCAAAAGAATTATCCCCCACAACCTTGGTGATGGTGTATGACCTATATCATAGTGGACGAAGCTTCCGATGGGGTGCTGTAAAGCGTTCTTTCTGCAAGTGCAACCAAACTTTGTCGCCCACCTGAAACTTATGTGGAACCCGACGTTGATCATGGCGCTACTTGTACTTGTCATTAGACTTCTGTAGGATATCCCGAACCTGTTGGCGGATGTGCTGGATCCTCTCAATGAATCGGGTGGCTTTGTCAGCCTCAGTTGGAGTAGGAGAGGAGTCGGTCGAGGTGACTACAAGGGGAAGTGCAACATCTATGGGACCCAATGGTTGGAATCCCAACCACATCTGAAATGGGCTGTGGTCGGTTGAGCTATGTAGGGCTCGATTGTAGATATTTTGGACATAGGGAAGGCTCTCATCCCATGTCCAAGGGTGCTTGGAATTATACATGCAAAGGATATGCACAATCATTCGATTTACGACCTCAGTTTTCCCATCTGTCTGGGGGTGGAAGGCCGTGGATTTGGTGAGCTTGGTGTCTAGCAATGACCAGAGATTCAACCAGAATGTGTTGATAAATCATGTGTCCTGATCTGAGACAATGGTTTTTGGGATTCCAAAATGTACCCAGACTCGTTCAAAGAAGAGCTTGGCAGTGGCCTTTGCTGTGATGCTCTTCTTGCAGGCAACAAAAAATGTTGGCCGCAAAGACCAGAGGTCTCATGGCCGCAAGAGTCTAGCATTGTGGTGAGTGTTGCGACTAGTGGTCTGCTGAGGCAATCGATGACATGGTTGGTGCTTCCTGTTTTATACTTGATGTCAAGGTGGAATTGCTGCAAGTATGTGGACCACTTTTGATGGCGGTCATTCTGCAATTTTCCTTGTGTCTGCATGAACTGTAGTGGCTTATGATCAGTGTGGATCACTGTCTCCCTCCCAAGAATGTAATGTCTCCACTAGCGGCAGGCTTGCACAATGGAGTACATTTCTTTGTCATAAGTAGGGTACTTATGGACAACATCTGATAGTGTCGCACTATGATAGGCCATGGGGTGGCTGTGCTGCGTGAGAACGACACCCACAACATAGTCTGAAGCATCAGTCTCAATCTCAAAGGGCTGATGCAGGTCTGGTAGTGAAAGTACTGGGGCTGAGCACAAGCGCTGCTTCAAATCATCGAACGCTTGTTGTTGGGGCTGGCCCCATGCAAATTTCGCCTTACCACCACCCCTGGTTATTTGGCTGAGGGCCCATGCAATATGGGAGAATCCCAACACAAACCTGTGGTAGAAATTGGCAAGGCCCAAGAAGCTCCGAAGCTCCGTGAGTGTGGTTGGGGCTAGCCAGTCACGAATGACTTGGATCTTGGCTGGATCCACATGTACGCCATGTTGATCAATGATGTAGCCTAGGTAATGGACCCTGTCCATGCCGAAGGAGCATTTTTCCAAGTTGGCATATAGCTTGTGTTGTCGTAGGGTGTGCAGAACCTGCTGAATATGCTGCAAGTGTTCGGCCCAAGTCTTGCTGTAAATGAGAATGTCATCAAGATACACCACTACAAAAGTATTGGTGAATGGTTGCAGGATATCATCCATTATCCTCATGAAAGTGGTTGGAGCGTTTGTCAGACCAAAGGGCATGACCAACCATTCAAAAAGGCCTTCCTTTGACTTGAAGGCGGTCTTCCATACATCTGTCTGTTCTATCGAGACCTAGTGGTAGCTAGATTTCAGATCAATCTTACTGAAGTATTTGGCCCCCATGAGTTGATCAAGGAGGTCGTCGATTCTGGGAATCGGGTACCGGTTTCTGACTGTGATTTTATTTAGAGCCCGATAATCAATGCAAAGTCACCAGAATCCATCTTTCTTCTGTACCAGCACGATTGGGCTCCCACAAGGTGATGAGCTAGGATGGATGTGCCCCTTGTGGAGCAATTCTTAGATCTTTTCTCCTCATTCTCTAACAGAGAGCGACGATAGACTAGCCCATTGGTCAGCGGTGCGCCGGGGGTCAGATTGATGGGGTGCTTGACCTGGCAGTGCAGAGGTACCCCGGTAGGCGAGGAGAAGATATCCGAGTATTCTTCCACGACCTTATCTACTTGCTTCTGCTGTGTGGAGAGGTTGACCGCAGAGACCCTGGATGTGGCTGTGATTTTTCTCTCATTCTGATAGCAGATCACGAAGAAGACAAACTTCCCCGTCTGAGAGATGACCTTCCTACATTGCTTAGCAGAGATCAAGGAAATAACACTAGGTGGGACAGCCTCAGGTATGCTGTACAATTTCCTGTTCAAAGTAATAATAACACTATGAGGCCTAGACTCATATACAACATGACGTTTCCATAAATAAGGTTGGCCCAAAAGAACATCACAATCTTCGAGAGGAGAAACATCACACAATACCTCATCTTTGAAGGGCTTGATGTCGTACGACAATCGACACTGTTGGCTGACGCAGAGATCGCTTCCTTGGCGGAGCCATCCAATGGTGTAGGGTTGTGGGTGCGGCATTGTCGGCAGGGCCAACTGCTTGATGACCTCTGCTGAGATGAGGTTCTTCTGGCTACCACTATCAACAATGAAGTGTAGTGGGGTGCCTTTTACCCACATCTGGGAATGGAAGAGGCGCTCTCCTTCTTCTGGCTCGTTTGGTTCACCATGCTGGAGCTTGGTGGTAGCAACGATGGCACTGGGTTCCGCATTAATGATCTGTCTTCTCCTTTCTGGTTCTGACTCAGAGTCAGAACCCGCATCTGATTTAGAGGCTTTCACTTTAGCCACCAGCGTCTGCTTTGAGCGACAGTCAGTAGTGTTATGCCAAGGGCTCTTATGGAAGTCACACCACTTCTCGATATCTTTCCTTGTCTTTCCGATGTCCTTCTTTTCTTGTGGCTTGGACTGGTTGTCCTGATACTATGCATCTTTGCTCTGTCCTTTGTTCTGTGGGTTGGGGCTGCCCTTTCCTGGCTTTTGTTGTGAGGGGTTCCTCGACCCAAATTGTCACGTCTTTTGTTTGAGCTTTTGCTCGATTTTGACGACATATCGGTAGACTGCGCCCAATGATGAGATGTCCAGAAATTCCATTTCGGTATGGATGTATCTATGTAGAGAACCATGATAATTGAGCACCAGATGTCTCTTCGAATCTTTGATACCCAACTTGGTGCGCAAGGTATGGAAGATATTTGTGAAATCTGGCACTGCTTGGTCTCTTTCTTGCCGCAGTGTGGTCCATTTGGTATACAAGTTGTCATAAATTTTGACAAGGTAGTATTGTTCCTTAATAGAATATCTGAAGGATTCCCAAGTGGCCATGACTGTAAATAATGAATGTTCCTCTGTTTCCTTTTGCTCACAGAAAGTTTCCATCCAATCTTTGACATGGGGAACAACTTTGAGGAGCGCAAAAGTAATCTTTTCTCTATTTGAAAAGTTATGGACAAAGAAATACCCTTCTAGTAGATTCAACCACTTGTCTACAACATCTACGTCTATCTGACCTTCAAATATAGGAATATTGAAGTTTATTTGTACCTTGAAGGGGGCGGTGCCTCCACTCGAAGAAGATGCGTCGCTTGTTGGTAGTCACCGAAGGATTTGCGCGAAATTATCCATCATCTTGTTCCTATGTTGCGTGAGGGCTTCCTCAATCAACAGTTTGAAAGGATCTCCTGTCCCATCATCTTTATTTTCTCCTTCCATGAGAGGTCGCTTGGGTGTGCGATAGATTTTTTCCTCAAGAGAAACAAGCTCGAGACCCAAATCTTTGTACTCCAACCTCGTTGGGGACATGCATTAAGACGACAAGGAGCAGACCACTTTGATATCACTAATCCAGATTTTATGAGCAAAAAAAAAAGACTACAGATTATTACCAAATGATTAACACAGAATAACAGAGATACAGTAAAAATGGTTTTCTATTCAATAAGGAAATGAGCTGAAACTGTAAAATGCAGCGGAAAACAAGCTTTCTGGAATGGTGGCGGCTTATCTCTGAGAAGAGATGTGACAGCTGCGCTCATTCACAAGAAGATGATTACCATGAGGCTCTGAAGGCCCTTTTACAATAAGAAGGAATGCCAAAAACCCTAGACATCCAAAAACCTAACCCTAGGAGATGAAGCACCAAAATTCATGTGGGCCCCGTTTGGGTAAGTCAGTACATCAACTTCTCGGGGTCGTAACTTTTGCATACGATCTCCATTTTAGGCGTATGATAGCCCATTAGAAAGATCTTTCCGAGGAATACAACAGTTGCACAAAATTTAATGTTCAAATTTTGCGACTGCAACATACCCCCAAAAAACGTCGTTTAGGGCCTCAAAACGACTCTGGAAGTTTAGGACCTGAAAAACTGTTAAAAATAATAAATTAACAAAATTGCTAGAAAGTTGTTTTGAGTCAGCTAGGAAAGGTGGGTGGCCACCGATATCCACCTGGATCAATAACGTTTCTTGGAATATTAAAACACCTCACCATTTCTGCCGATCTAACCATCGACCATCGACGATTTTCGTTGGCAGATGAAACACTTCGCCAAAGTTACTGGTCCAACCATCGGTTTGCTCCACTTTCCAACTATCGAAAATGAATCTCGACCGACAATTTGATCCACTTTCTAAACTACAAAAAATGAATCTCGATCGTTGATTTGATCCACTTTCTAAACTACCGAAAATGAATCTCGATTGTTGATTTGGTCCATCTTCCAAATTTTTGAAAATGAATCTTGACCGTCGATTTGATCCACTTTCCAAACTATAAAAAATGAATCTCGACCATCGATTTGATCAAATTTCCAAGCTGCCGAAAATGAATCTTGACTGTCCATTTGATCCACTTTTCAAATTGTCGAAAATGAATCTCAACCATCAATTTGTTTCATTTTCCCAACCGCTGAAAACTTATAAGTTTTTGGGTCGTTCTACTATGAATGTGGGTTGTTGATTTCAAAATCAAACATGATCTCGACCATCGATCCATCAAAATTCGTCCAATTCTACAACAACTATTAAAATATGAATTTCGACCTTCCAATGTTACACATTATTTTGGTCATCATAGTGATCCATTGACAACATGTGTTCATGTTCCCAAAAAGAGCCTTTCTCCATGAGGAAAGTGTTAGGATATTTAGACACTTAAGAGTTACTTAAGATCTACTTGGTCTAATATGTCGTTAGGTAAAATTATGTTTTTTAGTGTGTTTCTTTAGTATGCATTAGTATGCATTTGTAGTTAGGAAATCCGACGGTCACGATATGTTTCCGACATAGAGTGATCCGACGATTCATACTCTCCCTGATCTTAATGACCATTGATCCATGGCTTAGCACCCGATTGGCCCATGATCTTTATTTAAAGAGCATGGAGGGTCATTTTCCGTCGATCGATTGTGAGAAACTCTCTTGTAAAATCTCTCTGTAATATTTTTCTTTGCATTAATAAATTGCTCCAAGTGGTCGTGGATGTTTCCCTATAGGGTTTTTTACCACGTGAAAACATCGGTGTGTTGATTTTTGATCAGGTTATGTGAGTGGTTACTGAAGGTGTTCATCCTCTGTTGGAATACCTGTGTTGTTGAACATGGTATCATAGCTTGTTTGAAGACCCACTCCTGTTGTAGATCGAGATCATGAAGCCGAGTTGCCTCATCTCCATTTTATGGCATTTTCGTACATTTATGGGCTGAGAGGACTGTTCCATTGCATCCGGAGCACTCATTTCATTCAGGAACACTTTTTTTTTTCACTCGAAAAGGTTTCCGTTTTCCCAAGATACGACCATTACAGTCAGATCCGGAGGTATAAAGCTTGAATACACATTTTTTAAATTTATGCAAAGTTTTATTTTGATTTTATTTCGGTTTGTATTTTTTTTATTTTCGGGTTGCTACTCTTTTAGATCTGCATATTCTCTTTGCCCTGTGCCTTGTGCGATCTTGACAAATAAAAAACAGATAGGAAAATGTGCATCTTCCGGGTAAGCTAACTGATGCAGACCCCCTATCCCTCCTCAGGGATGTGTGACCTCCTGATCATGATCTTCTGGTTTGGGAGCCAAAATGGCTCTTTTGGTTCAAAACTGGAACCCTTCGAACAAATGCACAGGTTCCCCACAAATTCTTAGTTGAATTTTCCAAGCGTAAAGCGTGAGCTCCCACAACACACGACCAAGAGCCGTGACCTCCGGTTAGGCCCAGGTTCCAGCGCCTATTCCTTCGGGTTTCACAGTTTGCGAAATCAGGGTACAAGGGGTATCCCTGCTCCTTGGAATCCCCGGTTGCTGAAATGCCGAAATCCCGATGACCCGAGATCTACGGCTTAGATCTCTCTTGGATCGACGGCTACGCTTATTTCGACGTTTCACGTTTCGCGAAATCAGGGTACAAGGGTTATCCCTGCTACTTGGAATCCTCGGTTGCCAAAATGACGAAATCCCGATGACCTGAGATCTACGACTCAGATCTCTCTCAGATCGATGGCTACACTTATTTCGACATTTCACGTTTCGCAAAATCAGGGTACAAGGGATATCCCTGCTCCTTGGAATCTCCAGTTGCCAAAATGCCAAAATCTCGATGACCCGAGATCTATGGTCCACGTCCAACCTCGCTATTTTTCTATTTCGCGATTCGAGGTTTTGGGAGACAAGGACCTCTGTCCTTCCAACTTGAGACACCCAAAATCGTGATGTGGACCGACGGTCCAGATCTATCTGAGATCGATGGACACTATTCCTCCTGAGCTTTGGACATCAAGAATCCCTCGCCGCTAATCTCCTCGCAGCTCCACCTTATCCAACGACTTGCGGGGTTTCGAGGTTTCTCCTTGAGGACTCTCCATCGTCCATTCAGATCTTCGAGATCTCCCCTCCTGGATCTATGTAGTGTTAAAGCCTGCGCTCCTACCTCAAATCGGACGATCCGCGAGATTCTCCACCATGATCCAACGCTCAACGACATTCTTCCTCCTTAGCTTTTATTCGCTTCAGACTTAGAATATTTTCTAAGTCTTCGAAGACTCGGTCTTCGCTTCTTCCAGGGGGTGAGTTCTTGGATCTCGAAAACACTTTCCAAAGTGTTGTTCCTCCTGAGCTTTGTCTGGTTCAGACTTCGATTTCCCGTGCATTCCTTGCGTCTGAGGGATTTCGGTAACTCATGTCCACGATATTTCTCGCAGAGAAATTCCTCTTGATTTCCTTACATTCCTCTCTGGCTCGATGCACACCTTGCAGAGCTCCCAATGAAGAGAAACAATTGAAACTAGAAAAACTCACAATTCCATCCACTTGTTGATGTAAATAGAAATGACAGAAAAACGCACATAGTCCACACACCATACATTTGGATCAATTTTCCTTCTGTTATATTCACAAGTGCCCAATGGCTACATATTACATTCAAATTACAATAACTCAAAAACTGAGATCTCTTGCTAACTTGCAGTTCTCCCTTACAACTAATTTCTCTTTATGTTGCAGCTAACCCCAACTGGGCATACAAACTTCTACTTAACTCAAAAATATTTCTAGGGTTTCCCCTGGCTACTTTCCTACTCTAAAATTCATCCTACGCTATCTTAGTTCAGTCGCATTCCAGAGCCATAGTGGAAATTCCTGCTCTGTTTACGATTTTCAAAACGTGCCTCAAAGGGTAAAAAGCATGCCTCCAAAGGTAAATTCCGACGCTGAGTGGAGGCAGATTTCAAAATTGGTTGTAATTGCCCACGTTGAAGTTCTGGAAGAACTCTCATGTGTTGAGTGGTCTCGCCTCTGCGTGCTTTCCAACGATGCTCCTGCATCATACTCCCCTTGACAAAAATTCATGGACCCTTGTCCATGAGCTCCTCTACTGACTTTCCCTGCTTCTGGATAGCAGCTTCATTTTCCCAACTGGCATCTTCTATTGGGTGTCCCTTCCATTTGACTAGATATTCAAAATAAGTCTTCCTCCTGGTCTTCTTGCCAATCCTCTGATCAACAATTTTCTCCATCTGCGACTTTTCTGCCATAGGCATCTGTTTCTCCCACTGAACTTTTCCTTGAGATTATGACCCTTCCATTTCATCTTTTCTGTACGGATACAGGTCTGAAACATTGAATATGGGAGAAATTCCCACACCATCTGGCAGCTCAATCTCATAGGCGTTTGCATCAAACTTCCTCAAGATCTTACAGGGTCCTATCTTTTTCATCTTCAACTTGTTGTATGTTCCCCTAGGGAATATTTCCTTATTGAGATGTGCTAAAACCTGATCTCCTACTTCAAATTGAAGTTCCTGGCGATGTTGATCAACTCTGTGCTTGTATTTCTGATTAGAACTCTCTAACTATCCTTTGATCTGGCTATGGATTCACTCCATCTCTGCAGCAAAATCCTCTGCTCCAGCGCTCCTGATCTCACCTTGTTCCAAGTCTCTCAACTCAGACACTCCCCTGGGTTGCATTCCATAGAGTATTTGGAATGGGCTCCTTCCAGTTCTCCTGTTTGGTGAGTCATTGTATACAAATTCTTCTTGTGGCAGAATCTGATCCCATTGGTTATGATGTTCAGTAACTAGACTCCTTAATAAATTCCCCAAAATTCTATTTACCACTTCAGTCTGTCCATCTATTTGAGGGTGATAAGCTGAGCTGAAGGACAAATTTGTCCCCATATTTTTCCACAACGTCCTCCAAAAGTGACCAACAAATTTTGTGTCTCTGTCTGAGACAATGCTCCTGGGTAGGCCGTGAAGTCTCACAACTTCTTTGAAAAATAGATTTGCAACATGCGTTGCGTTACTGGTCTTCTGGCATGGGATGAAATGTGCCATCTTTGAAAATCTATCCACCACCACAAATATGGAATCAAATCCTCTTTGTGTTCTTGGCAATCCCAACATAAAATCCATGCTTATTGCATCCCAAGGCCTCTCTGGTATTGGAAATGGTTGATACAACCCAATGTTCTGCCTTTTCCCCTTAGCATGTTGGCAGATTCTACATCTGTTCACCAAATTTATCACTTCTGTTCTCATACCTGGCCAATAGTATGAACTGCTCAACTGTGAAAATGTTTTATCATGGCCGAAATGTCCAACCAATCCTCCACTATGCCTCTCCTTCAGAATATTGTCCCTCATTGAGCATCTTGGTATGCACAATTGATTTCCTCTGGAAAACAATCCTTCCTGAACCATATACTCTGTCCACTGACTTCTATCTCTCAGTACATGGCTTGTACATTCTTCGTAGGCCTCCTTGAAATCTGTATCATCACAATACATATCCTTAAGGTGTTCAAACCCCAAGGTCTCCACCTAGAATTCTTGCAGAATTAAACATCTCCTGCTTAACGCATCAACAACTTTGTTATCATTCCTAGCAATATGATTTATGACAAAAGTAAAATTTTGCATAAATTCAACCCATTTTGCATGCCTCTGATTCAGTTTTTCTTGCCGGTTTATGAATTGTAAATCTTGGTTATGGTTGTACAAGACAAACTCTTGCGTGACAAGATAATGCCTCCATTTCTTCAAATCTTGAATTATGGCATAAAAATCCTTGTCATAGGTGGAGTATTTCTTCTTAGTCTCATTCAGCTTCTCGCTGAAATAGGAAACATGTCTGTTATCCTGACTCAAAACTACTCGTATCACATCTCACCTGAAATGTCTTTTTGAAATTCGGCAAGACCAGAATTGGTCATTCCGTTATCTTCTCCTTTAATATGTTGAATCTATTTTCGGCCTCCTCTGTCCATTTAAAAAACTTGTGTTGCTTCTTTACTATATCCATCACGGGTGCACAAATCCCACTGAAGTCTCTAATGAACTTCCTATAGAAGCTCGCTAATCCATGGAAGCTCCTTACTTCGAACATGCTTCTTGGTGATGACCATTCTCTGATCGCTTTCACCTTCTCTGGATCCATCTTCAGTTCATTCGAATAGATCACGAAACCCAAATAAATGAGTTCTATCTTCATAAAAGAGGACTTCTTCAAATTGATCAACAACTTCTCCTGCTGTAGCCTCCTCATTACTAGCGTTAGGTGCCTCAAATGCCCCTCTTTAGTCCTACTAAAGATCAATATATTGTCTAGATATACAACCATGAACTTGCCAATGAAATCTTTTGGAATTTCATTCATCAACTTCATAAAAGTACTCAGGGCATTCGTTAAGCCAAATGGCATAACCAACCACTCGTATAGACCTTCGTTTGTCTTAAAGGCTATTTTCCATTCATCACCTTCTCTCATTCTAATCTGGTGATACCCAATTTTCAAATCTATCTTAGAAAACAAATTTTCTCCACATAAGAAATCCATTAAATCATCCATTCTCGGTAAAGGAAATCTGTACCTGATGGTGATCTTGTTGATGGCTCTCGAGTCTGTGCACATTCTCCATCCTCCATATTTCTTTGGGCTTAACACAGTTGGTACTGTGCATGGGCTCAAACTTTCTCTGACCAAACCCTTATCCAACAATTCTTGGACTTGGTTCTTCACCTCCTCATTTTCTCGAGGTGTTAATATGTACGCTGCCTTGTTCGGCAAGCTTGCTCCTGGTATCAAGTCGATATGATGACTGATACTCCTGATGGGAGGCAATGAGTTTGGAAACTCATCCACCACTATATCAACAAAATTATCCAGCAGCTCCTGAACTTCTTCAGGAAAATCATCCATTGACGTACTCGTAAGGATGACTCTGGGCTTCCTCACCATAGCGAACTGCATCTCCTGTTCTTCCTTGACTTCTTTCAGGAGTTCCTTCCCACTCATGAGAAGTATTCTTCTGCTAGATTCCTCTTTTGCTCTCTTCTCCTCCATTGGCAACAACATATGCATCTTACCATTGTTCTCCAATGTATATGTATTCTTCCTTCCATCGTGAATGACATTTTTGTCAAACTTCCATGGTCTTCCCAACAAAATGTGGCATACATCCATGGGGATTACAACACATGGGATTTCATCTTTATATCCTCCTAGTTTAATTTCAACCAGGCATTGTTTAGTGATCATTACCTGGTGTCCTTTTTGCAACCATGAGACTTTGTATGGTTTTGGATGTCCAGTTGTCTTCAGCTCCAATTTCTCCACCATCTCTGTGGATACTAGGTTGTCAGTACTCCCATTGTCAATGATCACCTTGCATACTTTATCCTTAGTCTTGCAAGCTGTCCTGAAGAGAATGTTTCTCTGCACTGGTTTTTCAATTTCTGCCTCTGGTTTTAAGAGAAATTTTCTCAACATCAGGGATGCTCCATCCTCTACTCTTTCTGTTAGAAAAACATGACCGCAAAGAAATAAAATAAAACAAATGCAGAAACAAAACACAGAAGACACACAATACAAGAGAGACACAGATTTACGTGGTTCACCCAGTGTGGGTTACATCCACCAGAGAAATTGCCAGGTCCTTCCTTTATTATTATCCAAAAAATGAAGGGATACAACCTACAACAAAACCCACTGTAACTTCCTCTTCTTTCTCTCACAGTATCCTCTCTCAGAATAAAATATTCACCATCAACCATAGCCACAATACATTTCCCTCATAAAAGAGGGTTTCCTTCTAGGGAAAAAAACACTAACATAATCTCTACCATTAGATCTGTGACCTTATAATGAATGGTCTAGATTTACAATGAAATTACAGTATACTTTTATAAGGCAATTTTTTGCTTTGGGGGCTTCGCC
>SNQJ01S0003452.1:414734-440868 GCA_010110895.2 Picea sitchensis
CTCCAAGTTTTGAAAACCAATGAAGGAATTTTTCTTTCCCAGTCTAAGTATGCTTGTGACCTTCTTCGTCGCTTTCACATGGACGATTGTAAACCAACCCCTTCTCCCTTCCATTCTGGAGTCAATCTTATTTCCACCTGTACTTCTTTGAAGTTGATGCCACCCTATACCGTCAGTTAGTTGGTAGCCTCTTATACTTGACTCATACCGGTCCTGATATTTCCTTTGCTGTTGGTCTTGTTGCCTAGTATATGCAAACACCCCATGAAAGCCATTGGAAAGCAGCTAAAAGGATACTTCTCTATGTTTGTGGTACAATTCAGTTCGGGATACATTACAGTTCAGGGGGGAATCCTTTATTGGTTGGTTTCACTGATTCAGATTGGGCCGGTGACCCTGATGATCAGAAATCTATTGCAGGTTATGTTTTCAACCTTGGTTGAGGACCTGTCACTTGGGCCCATAAGAAACAACATACTATTGCACTTTCTTCAGTAGAAGCAGAGTACTGAGCAGTGGTAAATGCAAGTTAGGAAGCCCTGTGGCTTTGATAGATCCTTTCAGAGTTTGGATTCCAGCACCAACATCCGACCAGCCTTTGGTGTGACAATCAGAGTGCCATCAAGATCGCCAAAGACCCAGTTCAACATCAACGTAGAAAACACACCGAACTACACATGCACTTCATCATAAATCTAATTCATGATCAAGTTATTGAAGTGCTCGTTTTCCCTACAGAAGATCAAGTTGCAAACATTTTCACAAAGTCTCTTACAGAAGAGAAGTTTTCCAAACTTCGATCTATGTTAGGAGTTCAAGAAGTTGTCATTAAGGGGGGATAGGATCTAATGCCTCCTTCCTTCTTCTATTGTGTCACTATTGTAAATCCTTCAATCCTATCCCAAGTTGTTCTTAATGGGGGATGTTAGGATATTTATACACTTAGGAGTTAGTTAAGATCTACTTGGTCTAATATGTCGTTAGGTAAAAGTGTGTTTCTTAGTGTGTTTCTTTAGTATGCATTATTAGTATGTATTTGTAGTTAGGAAATCCGACGGTCACGATATGTTCCCGACATAGAGTGATCCGATGGTTCATAATATCCTATATATTAACGACCATTGATACATGGCTTAACACCCGATTGGTCCATGATCTCTATTTAAAGAGCATGGAGGGTCATTTGCCGATGATCGATTGTGAGAAACTCTCTTGTAAAATCTCTCTGTAATATTTTTCTTTGCATTAATAAACTTCTCCAAGTGGCTACGTTGGCTGGGGCCATGGATGTTTCCCCATAGGGGTTTTACCATGTGAAAACATCAGTGTGTTGATCTTTGATCTGGTTATGTGAGTGGTTACTGAAGGTGTTCGTCCTCTGTTGGAATACCTGTGTTGTCGAACAGAAGGTGACTAGATTTCTCTTCGAAAAAACTCTACAGCTGGGGTGCGACGATGTCAAAAGGATAAGAAAAGGTTGACCTTCATGAAAGTTTTAGAAGGAGATATTCTAGAAGCTGAGGTGGCATCCGTATGGTTGGGATCCTACTCGATTCTCTGATTTGGTGGGATCATCCTAATCTCTTTAACCATCTCTCTTTCCCCTATATAAGGAGGGATTTCTTATGGAAAAGGTTAAGCAAGAAAGTAAAGTTAATGAAGGTTGAATTGGCTAAGATTGTATGGAGAATTTTGCATTGGATCATTCTTGAGAGCCTCATTTCAGTTCATCAAGTCATTGTAGATCTTCTTCATTCAATATTGGAGCAAGTGTGTGTGTTGGAGAAAAGGGTCATCGGAAGGGGACCTTGCAACATCAAGGCTTTGGTTGTAATCTCCTATTTCATTATTATATAATACAATGATATGTTTCTTTCCCATAAAACTCATCTCGTTTTATTGTATGATTCCTTGATCACATAGATAGGTTCTCGTTGAGTATATTATTGCTTTCACTTTGGTTGGATTGTGTTCCCTTGCAGATCCAATATCACAGGAGCACTGGAGTGGATATAGGATGACAACGACAAGAGGAAGCGATATTTAAATGATATGTTTTCCATCTCTTGCTAGATAGTAAACTCAATGATTAGAGCTTAGGGAAAGTGTCATGTTCTGTTATGTTTTGTTCTAGATCTAGGTGGATCTAGGGAGATCTGTTTATGTTCACATTTACCGATAAGTCTCATAAAAAAAATTGGTAATCCCTTATACAAATTTTTTTACATTTGAAATATTTGTAAAGAGAAGAAATTGGAAAATTTTTAGTTCATGATTGTTTGGAATTGTGTTCATTCAGAATTAAGGAATTCCAAATTGGTAGCTTGTTGTACTTCAAAAGAAATACCTTCTCCCTACTGTAACTAGAATTCATTGAATTGAAAATTGCACATTCATCTCTTTTTGCATTTTATTGGGTCAATGTCACAACATCAACAGTTTCACTTCCATCTCCCTTTTTGAGTAAGCAACAACCTTTAAAACACAACGTAAATTTAAAATTTATTAGTAACTTTTACTTTCTAGGGATCTTTTTCACCAACATTAGCTAGGATAGCACTTTGGAATAGGTTGTAAGGAACACTCTCCAAATCATCAAAACACACAATAGTATCTTATGATAGGGAGAGTTCAAATCCAATTTCTACATTTTGTCCTGGGAAGCCCTTCTCACACAAGGGTCAAACCCGAGGTCGCATTAAGACTAGTAGAGTTACTCACCTTGTTTTGTTGGTCTTGGTGTAGATATTGCGTGTATTATGGGGGTCACTTGATGGTATACCCACAATTATGAGTGGAATCCTTTCGAGTTGATTTCGGGCTAGATACCCTGTCTTTGCGTGTGGATCGAACTGTCGACTGTTTCCCCATGCATTACTACTGTAGTTGGTAACCTTAGTAGCCTATCTCTCTAGGGTCTTTACACGAGGTGACTGTGGAGGGGAAAGTATTCATGGTACGTAGAATTGAAATTGGCCAAACTCACTCGGGCTCCTTGAAGGGTATACCCACGATTATGTGTGGGATCTTGCACCAGGGTGTAAGTTCGTTAAGCAGGCCGTCAACGTAAATTTTCCACCCGCTTATCCCAGCCCCTTCTTGTCTTGATTTAACGATGTTGGATTTCATCACCAACTAGTGAATTTGAAATAAGAAAGTTTGTTTGCTTGGTTTGATTCCTAGATTTTATTAGTGAGTGCTGTTTGTTTCCTCTAGTCGACCATATATTTTTATTTCTTTTCTTGGATCGAGAAACATCAGCCTTCGCCATTCACGTAGGATAAAAGGGATACCCCCAGAATATTCAAAAGGTTACCAACCCTTTTCTCCTAACTCACCAGGAGGATCTCCAGAGGGAGTAGTCAACAACGAAGTAGTTTCTGAGGTTGGGAGAACACACTCTTTAGAAGGGTTTCAAATTGTTTCAGACTCTTTAGAGGCATTCAAAATACCCCCTCTTAGACCAGACGCACGTAAACTTCGGCTGAAATCATCCGAGGAAATTGTTATTGTTGACAAAACTGAAGTACCTACCGGACCTGATGCAAAATCTGGAGTAGAGAATCCACTTTTTAAAAGTGAACCATTTAGGACCCCGACTCACACTATTGGAACTTCTAATTTTGGTTCTATCCCTTTGACACTACGTGATTTGTATGGTAACCTAGGAGCGAGCCCTGATCGACCTATGGCATCACAAGTGCATGAGATGTTAGTTACCTATACGGTACCTTTAGACCATTTTACTGGTACTACCAATAACGTCATCACTATTCCAGACCCGTTTTTGATTGGTTCTCACTTGATTCCTACTCTCTAGATGGCCCATTATACTATGGTCCCATAAGCTACCACGATTCCTACTAGAAATGTGGTTATCTCCAAAGCTCCAATTGGGACACCACTTCCACCTAGATCGAATCCTTCACTTCCCCCTAGGTATAGAGCTCTGAATACTTCTGTTGCTACCTCTACCCAGGTTTCAGCCGGAGTTTATGGAATTTTTGTTCCTCCTGGGTATAATGTTGTTGTTGGTTTTGTTCCTACACCTGCCCGGGTTCTCTCTGTAGGGTCTTATGTTCCTCCTCTACCTTCTCTTGGAGGATCTGGCCCTAGTGGCTCCAATCCTCTTGGAGGCACCAATGTTTCTATCACTTCTGGTTTCTAGATTCCTGTTGGAGGTCAAACTCATATTGGGGCACAACCTCAATTTGGGGGACAACCTCAGATTGGGGCACAACCTCAATTTGGGGGACAACCTCAGATTGGGGCACAACCTCAGATTGGGGGGAAACCTTAGGTTGGAGTCCATAACCCACTTTATGGACATAATGCACCTGTGGTACAATCTATACCTTGGCATCTTCCTTTCCAAGGAAACCTACAACCATATGGGGGGAAACATCCTCAAGTTAACTCTTTTGTACCCCATAACCTCGGTCAACCATATACAAGTTATTTGAATCTCGCTTGGGGTTCGAACGTTCAATATAGTGTTCCTTTCCAAGGGAACATCTCTAATAAACCTAACCCTATGGGCTATGTGTCTCAAAATCCTCCACATTCGAATCTGCCAGGACTGTCTCCTTATTTCCAGACTTCTTATAGTCCTACTGGTATACCTACAGGGCTTCCCCCTCAAAACTACCAGTTTCCACAAGTGAACCGACAGTTGCCTTTCCTGGCCACTTTAGACTTACCTGATATATATAGGATTTTGAACGATCCTATCTTACATTCTCCTTAGTTGCCCGTCATACCGACCAAGTTACCGTCCGACATTCATAAATTTTACGGTTGAGAAGAAGAAGATACGAATAATCATGTTATGACTTTTCATCTGTGGTGTTCATCCAATTCCTTGATAGATGACTTCGTCAGATTACGACTTTTCCAATAAGTTCTCACATGTTCAGCAGAAAAATGGTACATAGAGTTACCATGAGGTTTCTTCAATGAATTTAACACCCTCACCATGGCCTTTTTGACACATTACCAGTTACCAATTCGATACGAGACGAGAACTGAAATTTTGAGTTCTTTCAAACAATCCTCCTCCACTCATATTTTCAATCACATTCATGAGTGGAGGAGAAGAAGACATTTAATCAAATTTCTTCTTCCTGATCAACTGCTGGCTGAGTGGTTTACTAAATCACTCATTGGACCTATCGCTCGTGATGTCTCCATGGGTGGTGTTTTCATTGAAGAACAAGCAATTAGTCGTGCTCAGTATCTTGATCTTGTTTATTCACAAATGGGAACACTTTACGATCTGATCCTTGACGCTCCTCGTCCTTCCAAAAAACCTACCCCAAAACTTCCAAAAACTTCTCATGTTGTTGATGGTGTGATTGGAACCTTCCACGCTGAGACCCAATCGACGCAAGTCGGTCACACCAATCCCAAACCTAATAATTCTAATGCAAAAAATACTCCTGCTCCTACTCCTTCCACCGATAAGACTTCTATTGGCATAGGGGAATACCCAGGGTTCAACACTCAAGAGTGCACCAACAAAAACCTAAATACCGACCCTTTCATCAACACCTGTGAAGAAGATGAAGTCTCACCCAAGGTAGAGGCAGGGGTGGTTGCAGGACTCCAGTGTCTGAAACCTTAGTTGGGATACAGATATGTGATTACAATATTCTATCAAAGCACTTAGCAGTTACAGTTCATCAATATTTAATCAATTTCTACTTCGTAGTGAAAATCCTAATCAAAGAGAATCACAATATTCACCCATATCTAGTATAGATGATCACTAAGAATATTCACATGGGTTAGATCTATCACTTATTCATATTATTGAGCACAAAACATCATCAGATCTATCTATCATTTATCTATGCCAAAGCACTAAGAAAGTAAACACATAAACACATCAATACATTGCACAAATCATAAAAGCACAGGATATACGTGGTTCACCCCAGCCTGGGGCTACGCCCACCAACTCTTATTCTCTTTTATTATCTTCCATCAATCTTCTACATGCACAGAGCCACAATATCCTACTCCACATAGGACAAGATATCTGTACGCACCTTGCTAGATCCTCCTTCCCCGAGTTAGGTTACAACATAAAGCTTCTACTCAATCTCTTACAGTCACTTGCACTTAGCCTTGCAAGTTTCACACAACATGCATAAAGCATGTATGACTATCACCTGCACTTAGCACTTGGTATCAAACACTTGCACTTTTTCACTTAGCATCACATACACCCACTACCTACATCGCCTACCTTTCTATTTATACATTACAAAATGGGCCTAAACATGGGTAAACCCATGGGTTGACATCTCCATACCCATTACATAAGCCCAAAACCCAAAAATCCCTAAACAAGGGGCTGAGATCTTGCGATCTCTACTTTGACCTGTGCTCCACCTTCGACAGCTTGTTGAAGTCCCAAAATAGGTCAAACATGACCAAGGATCCTCAAAACTTGGTCAAGGGCCAACAACCCCCCAACACTCACCTGTGACTCGCCTTGAGTCACTATGGTCTCGGTAGCTCTGCTTCAAAATCCTCAAGCTTGGATTGAGATGCTTCTACCTGTTGCTGCGCCAAGGCCTCTTGCTTGGCGAAATCTTGGATAACTGCTTCATTGACAGGTCCCTCTAAGCGATGTTTGACTTTAGTGATTATTTGTTCCATCTCTGCTCCTCGGCCTTCAATCTCCTCAAACAGTTTGCACACTTCATCTTGGACTGGTTGGAGCCTCTGAGTCACTTCCATGAATTTTCTCTGTATGGTGTGGACCTGTTGTTGAGAAATGCACTATTCTTGGGATCGCTTCATCCTTTCAATTGCTGACAGGAGCTTCAACTGTGCTTGTACTGTTGCTTCTTACTGCTTTGCCTCC
This sequence comes from Picea sitchensis, assembly GCA_010110895.2. Classification (NCBI taxonomy): domain Eukaryota; kingdom Viridiplantae; phylum Streptophyta; class Pinopsida; order Pinales; family Pinaceae; genus Picea; species Picea sitchensis. The sequence continues at coordinate 421,609 of SNQJ01S0003452.1, forward strand.
TGGAGCTGTGACTCTAGTTCCTTTAGTTCAGGGTCTTTAGTAAGTTGCTCGTAGGTTTGTGCACTTATACTACTAAGTTGTTTACATACCAGAGTGAATGATCCGATCCTCTCAATTGTGCTCCAGGCAGTGGCTTCCCTTTGATATCGCACGTCCCGCGGGGTACTTGGCACCGTTCGTATCTCTAGTTTTGCGATTCTCTGTTGAAGCTACTGGATAACTTCCGCAAGCTGTGCTACTTGCTAATGCACTGGATCTTATTCCTTTTTCTCTAAGCCTGTCATAGAGTGAAGTGATCTAATTAATGCTTCTTTGACTACGAGCTGTTCTTTGAGAAAATTCTCTCTTTCTTGTTTGACCTATTCTCTCTCCTCTTTGAACTTGGTGTGGAGATTATCCTTCTCCTACTGCGGAACTCGACGTTTCTCTACCATTTTCTGTTGTGCTTGCTTCAGGGCCACCATGGCCTGTTCTTTCTCTTATTTCACTCAACGAAGGTGAGCTTCGGTCACATCAACTATTTTGCGGAGTTGGGCAGGTTCATCTCCCAACTCTGGTTCTTCTGATGGCGGGGGCTTAATGGATACTGCGCAGTTGGATTGAAGGGCCTGTTGTACCCCTCTGAGTTCTATCTCAATCCTATCATACATGGCCACTTTCTTGGCTTCTGTGTTCTGCATAATCTCTTGTGAGGCGTATGATATGACTGAGATGATGAATTCGAAGTCATCGAGTGTGAGCACAGTCTACAACTTGGTCTTACTAGCTATGGATTTCTTCCTCAAGGTGGGTTTCGTGGGGGAAACCTCCCTTTTATTAGAGGGATCAGCCTCATCAACATGATCCCTAGGAGGTGTTACTTCGGTTGGCTTCTTCTCATCATCTTTTCCATTGGTCTCTTCTTTATCTACTTCATCATCACCTCATCGTCCCGGTGATTCTGAAGTGGTCTCTTCTGATGCGCTGCTCAGGTTTTGTACCTCTTCGGTCTTCTTCCTTTTGCTGGTTCTAGGTGTATTGTGAGTGGCCTCTAAGCTGCCAATTAGTTCGGGATAAAAAATTTCTATGGGGTCAGCTGGGATAAGGAGCTTTGCAGACCAATCCTTGGTTATCTCCTCAAGGTCATCCTCTGTGAGCTTATAGTATGACTGAAGCTCTCATTTATGCTTCTCTGCGTGTGCAGTGATATAAATAAAGTGCCGATTTGCACGGAACTTCATGAGGGTTCTGAACCAGTGTAGGGTTTTCGATGTCATATGAGGGATGACCCCAATAACCCTCTTCAACTGGAGATAGTATGTGTGAAATAATACATTTGACTACCACTTTTTTCCCATATCGCTCGAGTACGATAGCATGGTGAACTTCACAATGAGTGGCTCGAATGGCTCAATATTTGGGAAGGTCGCACCTTCCAGCATCTCCCAAGAAGTAAACGCTATGAGGATCAACAAACAGCTAAAATGGAACTCATAGCCCTGATCCTAAGCTTCGCAACAATCCAATTCGATCTGGTTGACTAAGTACTTCGCCCAGTTCATTTAGATTCCTTCTACACATTTTTCGGCGAGGTCAACAACGAACCCTGTGACCTGCGTAGGTATGTTCTTTCTCACCAACTTTCCTGCGATCAACTGGTAGGACAGGCGCACTGTGCCATTCTAGATGGACGCTACCTTGCAGCCTTGTGCCCCCTTTTCTACATCACCTTATGTGTATTTAATCCTCTGTGCTAGTGCATGGTCTACAACCTTCCTTGGGTAGAAGTCCCGTGGGTTGGGTCCCTACATACTCAATCCGATGATCCTATGGATTAGTGTCTGATCGACTGTGATGCGTTTGTCTAGCCATAGATGTCTGCCATGGTAGCACGATAGCAGGAGCTTGACACATGCATTAACCTCCTGGTGCCTTCCAAAATGTGGAATCTTCATCACATTCAGGATGGTGGACTATGCGAGGTTCATAGTCCATGGTTGGGGGATTATTTTTGAGTTCTTCCCCTTCATCCTAGTCAAATATTTGTGTGGGGCGAGCATACTATGGTTCTTGCGGTCTCCTAGGTTGAAGTCACTGAATTTTAATGTCGTGATCTTATCCTGTTGCGTTCTAACTGCACATATCCCCTTCGGGAGGTACGCAGTAACTAGGGTGTAATTGAAATCCCTGGGGACACTGTCACGACTCACCACACCAGCCAAAGGTAGGATGTAGTCGAGCAGGATAGTTAGGATTAAGTTTGCATTTGCCAAGTCATATCGATGCTTGGTTCTCTTCTCTGTTGCATATCGGGATGGTTCGGATCCACGAGCAGTCGACGGGGAGGCTTGCACTCCTCTCGTCAACAAGGCTTGAATACCTGCGGACATTACTTTCTCGGCCATTAGATCAATTAGAACTTCTTCGACACACTTTTCAGCTGCACTAAGTTCGTACAACATACATACTCAATATCATATAACTTAGATTGATGAATGGGTGCTTAAATCAATAGAACAGGTGTCAATCTCAGTAAACACAACATGATAGAAATGAGTTGGTTTGGATACAATTAAAAAAAGTGTTCTCTGTACAACAGTTGACGGAATAAGTATACAGTGGGGTAACAGATTTCTCCAATGCACAAGAGGCCTTCATCAATGCGGTTCTGTCTGTTGCGACGCGGTTCCAACGGTCTGATTACGATATTTCTGGTCATAACTACTATTCTAACCATTCGGGAGGGTCGGTATAATAGTCATAATGCCTCCAATGGTTATATTTCTTCGCCATGGCGAAGTCCCATGTTGTGTTGTTATGATATCCCGACAAAGTTCCAGTTTTTCAAATCTTCTTTCTGCGAAGTTCCTTCTGGAACATTTTGCAACTTTTCTCTCTTCTTACTGAGATTTCTAGCCTTCCTCCTTGCAATCTTTGTCTCGGTATTCCTCTTTCCATTCTTATTCTTATCTCCTTTTGGCATAGTAACTTCACGCTGTTGAGATTCTTTCATAGGGTTCAAGGGAAATACTTCTTCTCTGTCTGGGGTAGGTGCTCCATTATTCTGTGAGTTTTCTTGTGTTCTTTCAACTTCGACATCCAATTTTCTGGTTCTAAACAACTTCAATCTGTTCATTTGTTATACAATCAAGTTCACTATCCTCCTAGTCATGAAATCTTTTAATTCTTGCTTCTTCTGTTCTAAGACTTCCTCTTCTTTTCTTCTGGCCTGATCCTTCTCAATCCATGTTTTTCCTAGTAACATAGAAAATGGGGCACTGCTCTAAATAAATTTAACAACCTCAAAATCTTCCTCTGTTGATGTTCCATGAGCCCTCATAGATATCTGGGTGAGTCTTCCACATAGGGTTATTATCTTTCCTCTGAAGAATCCTATTCCTCCTAATGAAGGAATCATAACAGGCTTTCCTAAAATTTCCCAAGTTTTTTCTGTCATGATATTCACCTGTGTTTCTCCATCCAGAACACAGTCAATGTCGAAGTCTCCTATTATTGTTTCTATGCATTCTTTTTCTTTGAATATTTATGATAAGCAGACATTTCTGTGATCATTCAGGGTTTCTTTTATTTGTAGTAATACATTCTCTGATTCTTTCTGGGGTTCTGCCATGGTCTTAGTTTCTTGATCTTCCTCAGGGTTTTCTTGTCTCATATTCATTCTTTCAACCTTAGAAATCATTCTAGGGAAATCCAAAACTTCATGGTCCATAGATTTACAACAAAGACAAATAGGATTTCTACCAGGGAATTCTTTAGCAAGATGTCCCGGTCTTCTGTAACTATAGAAAAGAGTTAATCCTCTCTTTCTTTTAAATGATCCCCAACCTTTCCTGTACTGCGCACTAGGGTCATAGTAACTAACCTACAAAAAATTCTTTCTAGGATCCTACATCCATTTGTTAGTCCAAACATTCTTTCTATGCATAGGAATAACATATCTTTCATCGTTTCTATCAGATTTACTCATATCAAATATTCTTTCTTCTAGCTGTGCCTTAGTTTTTAAGCTAGGACAAAATTTATCAAACATACCTAGATTCATACCTTTGAAATACAAATTTCCACTTATCTTACCTTTTCAATCAATTTTTTTTACTGTTCTTACCTTTATCAAAGAACAAAGCTTCAATATCTTACCTCTTTTCTTCAAATCTGAATTCTCTTCTTAGCACAGAGATTTACAAGTCAAGTAGAATACTGTGCACTTCAGCAACATATCTACGCACATAAATTCTCTTTTTCTTTACTTCAGTTCCCAACAATCGCAGTTTCAAGTCCCGGGAACAAAACCATTTGTTGGCACAGGGGCAGACCCAGGGTTCAATGCTCAAGAGCACATCAAAAAAAACCTAACTACTGACCCTTTTGGCAACACCTGCAAAGCATATGAAGTCTCACCTGAGGTAGAGGCAGGGGTGGTTGCAAGAATCCAGTGTCTACAACCTTAGTTGGGATAAATATCTGTGATTACAATATTCTATCAAAGAACTTAGCAGTTACAGTTCATCAATATTTAATCGATATCTAATTCGCTGTTAAAAACCTAATCAAAGAGCATCATAGTATTCACCTAGATCTAGTATAGACGAGCACTAAGCACATTCACATGGGTTAGATCTAGCACTTATTCATATTAGTGAGCACAAAACATCATCAGATATATCTAACATTTATCTATGCCAAATCACTAAGCAAGTAAACACATAAACAAATCAATACATCGTACAAAGCATAACGACACATGATATATGTGGTTCACCCCCAGCTTGGGGCTACGTCCACCAACTCTTCTTCTCTTTTATTATCTTTTGTCAATCTTCTACATACACAGAGCCACAAGATCCTACTCTGCATAGGAAAAGAGATCAGCGTGCACCTCGCCAAATCCTCCTTCCCTGAGTTAGGTTACAACACAAAGCTTCTACTCAATCTCTTACAATCACTTGCACTTAGCCTTGCAAGTTTCACACAACATGCACAAAGCATGTACAACTATCACCTGCACTTAGCACTTGGTACCGCACATTTGCGCTTTTTCACTTAGCATCACATACACCCACTACCTACATTACCTAGATTTCTATTTATACATTACAAAATGGGCCTAAACATGGGTAAACCCATGGGTCAACATTCCCATACACGTTACATAATCCCAAAACCCAAAGATCCCTAAAAAAGGGGCTGAAATCCTGCGATCTCAGCTTCGACCTGCACTCCGCCTTCGACAGCCTGTCAAAGTCCGAAAATAGGTCAAACATGACCAAGGATCCTCAAAACTTGGTCAAGGGCCAACAACTGCCGAAGTTAATTCTGTTCAATCCGCACCTACCGTAAATAATCAAGATAAAAAGAAAGGGAAGGGTAAGAACAAGGAGGACAAGAATAATAATCCACAATGTGATAAATCCAAAACACAAAATGCTAATGAGAAAGACAAATGTAAGCCTAGTTACCCCTGCTTGATTTGTGGTGACGATCATTACACAAAATATTTTCCAAGACACGTCGAGGTTACTAAGTTTCCCCAAGGGAGCGTAAAACCTCCTACACCTGCCATTTTGTCACAACCTTTCCCTTCTCAGCAACAAGCCCAACTGGTCATTCATGACCAAGCTATCCCTTCTACCTCTTCTTATGTCCTTATGTGTACTGGTGATTCTAAAAATAATGAATTTGCTGTCGCAACTCAAGCCAAAGATTACTCTCCGTTAAAATATAAAGTTGATGATATACCACCTTCGTTGGTTCAACATTCTCCTTCAACCTCACCTCCAAATGTTCCTCTTCATATTGAAAGACCGAGTCTCTATACAATCCTTTTTCCTCCTCCCAAGGGCGTTGTTTGAAAGTCTGCATTCAATCCTCATGCACGTGTTGCACAAAACTACAGTATTGTACAAGACCTTGTGCAAGCACCCTCTGCCATGTCAGCTCTCGAAGTCCTTCAAAGTTATCTTGCTCAACGAAAGAAACTGTTAAAGGCCACCGATGGAATTGATCCCACGGATACTAATCTCATAATATTTGACTTGGAATATTACGTTCCAAGGCTTCCTCCTCAATTAGAATTCCATATCCAAGTTGTTGTTGAAAACAAGAATATCTATAGAACTGTTATTAAGGAAGGAGCCTCGACTTGCGTTATGTCCGTTACTTGTTGGAAAGCCATTAGCTCTCCTACCCTCACCGAATCACACAATACACTTAAGGCTTTAAATAATACAAGATTTAAACCCTACAATGTTCTTCCCTCGTTGTCTATTACGTTGGAAGGTAAATCAATCAATGTCGAAGTTGAGGTGTTCGATGCACCTCTTGATTATAACCTTTTACTTGGCCATAACAGGATTGATTCCATGCGTGCAGTTGTGTCTACTCTTTTCCGTGTGGTACGTTTCCCACACCAAGGAAAGGTCGTTACTGTTGACAAACTGACCGTCTTTAATTTCGATTCCCATACTAGAAACATTCCTTTCATCTTGAAGACATGCCTTGGTTACGAGAATGTAAAAGTGGGTCTTCTGAAAGATTCAACTTTGACGGGTACTTTTCCAATTCCACCACCCGATATTCTCCCTCCTTTTGTTGCCTCTATTAACATGATATCCACCACCGTTTGTGAAACCCCTGCATCATATGAACCATGGGTAGTACCTAGCCTTGGTGATTACCCTCGTCACAGTGACAAGATGCCTTTAATTGTCGTTGAATCCACTTACCAAGCTATTCGATCGGTATCCCCCTCCCCTCCTTCTCTCTGTGATTCATCTCCTGATCCGTTTCACGTGATATTTCCTACTGATGAGATGATCATGTCAGTCATGTCTATGGAAGACACTCCCTGAGACGATGGGCATCATCGCTCCATTCTCTTTCTAGAACGTGACACCATAGAGAGTTACCAACGGATTTCGACTCTGTCGACCGTTATGGTCATTTCCTTAGTTCCTGAGTCATCACATGATGTTTTGTACGAAGGGAACTTCAGAAAAATTTCACCTACTGTCCCTCTCAACATATATATTAAACCTAGATTCATGGAGAATCTTCATATTGGAGCCTCCTGTTCTACCGACAAGGTCCACGAATATAAATTTCTTTTCCAAGAATTCATTAACATTTTTGCCTGGAGTTATGAAGATATGCCAGGTATTGATCCTGATATCGTTGTACATGAGATTAATACATACCCAGACACTAAACCCGTTCGATAGAGACTTTTCCTAGTGCACCCACACAAAGCTGCTGCTATCAATCTTGAAGTTGAAAAAATTCTTAAAGATGGCTTTATCTATCCCGTGGATTTGACTGATTGGGTATCCAATCTAGTTCCGGTGAATAAAAAACAAGGTACCATCCACGTCTGTGTAGGTTATAGGGACATAGATAAAGATTGTCCTAAGGAAAATTACCCAACCCCTTTCGTCAACCAGATCATTGATGATTGCGTCGACAGTGCAATCTTCTCTTTAATGGATGGTTTCTCCGACTATAATTAGATCAATAATTTACCCACAAACCAACACAAGACCTCTTTTATTTGACCTTGGGGGACCTTTGCCTACTAGAAATTACCCTTTGGTCTCAAGAATGATGGCACGACTTTTCAACATGCTATGTCTTATGCTTTCCATGATATTAAGCACATCATGCAACCTTATCTTGATAATCTACCAGCACATTCCATGCGTTGCCAAGATCACTTGACGTATTTGAGGGCCATTTTCATATGTTTTCGTTATTATCGTATTCACTTAAACCCACACAAATGTGTTTTTTGTGTGGAGTCCGACTGACTAATTGGTTTTATTGTGTCGATACACGGGATTTGAGTAGACCCCTCGAAGGTTGAGGTTATCCTTAATCTTCCTCCTCCTTCCACTTTACGCCAACTCCAAAGTTTGCAAGGGAAGGAAATATTTTTACGTCGTTTCATTCTCAATTATGCTGAACTGACAAAAGCATTCACTGGGTTACTCAAGAAAGGTTACAAGTTTGTATGGGATGATACTGCAAAAAAATCCTTTGAATCTTTGAAACTTGCCTTAACCCATACACCATTACTCTTTCCCCCTGACTATAGCCTGGATTACTTCCTCTACTTAGCTGCTTCAGACTCTACCATCGCCATGGTTTTAGCCTAAGAGGATGATTCACATGATGAACATGTGATATGCTATTTGATTCCAAGTCTTACAACCACCAAAACCAAATACCTCTATGTGGAGAAATTGGCCTTGACAGTCGTTCAAGTTGTCCAAAGTTTTCGTCACTATATCCTATTATGCAAAACCACTGTTATTTTCGATTGCAACCCTATTAAACCTATCCTCACCCATCAACTGCTAGGGGGAAATTACTCCAAATGGATAGTTATTCTCCAGGAGTTTGACTTATAGTTTGAACGTGCTAAGTCCAAGAAATCTTTGGTTTTCGCCGAACTGATATGTGATCTTCCCTCCACTGAGATGGAAAATGTGGAAGAGGATTCCTTACCTGATGAATCCATTTTTCTGATAAGTTTTGATGATGTATGGTACGGATATATCATTATCTATATCCAAACTCAAACATTCCAACCTGATCTATATACTACGGATCGTCGTCGTATACGATATCAAGCTTGCCAATACATCATTCTAGGTGATACTCTTTACCGCCGTGGTGTTGATTCCATTTTTTGACGATGTCTCACTTACGAAGAAGATGAGAAAGATTTGAATTTCTGTCACTCCAGAGCATGTGGCGGTCATATGTATGGGTATTCCACTGTCCAAAAGATCTTACGAGTGGTTTATTTATGGCCTTCTTTGTTTAAATATTGCATCACTGTTGTTCATAAATGCCATACTTTCCAAACTTATCATAACAAGATAAGATCTCATCCTACTCCTTTACATCCTGTAGTTTTCGTTGGTCCATTTTCCAAATGGGGCATTGAATTCATGACATGTAACCCTCACTCGGCTGTGGGGCATGGATAAATCATTGTAGCTGTGGATTACTTCACTAAATGGGCCGAGGCGATGCCTACATTTGATAACACTGGGAGAAATGAAACATTGTTCATATTCAATCATATCATTACTCAGTTTGGTATCCCTCAAGCTATCGTTACTGATCACGGTAGTCATTTTCAAAATTTTATGATGTCTGAACTTACTGAAAAATTGGGTCTTCATCATCAAAACTCAACCCCCTATTATCTGCAGGCCAATGAACAAGTTGAAGCAATCAACAAAGTTCTCATTACTATGCTTTGACGGATGATAGGAATTCCTAAGACAACCTGGCACATGATGTTGTTCTTAGCATTATGGGCCTATCGGACATCTGTTAAGTCTGCCATGGGATTTACACCTTTCCAGCTAGTTTATGGTATCGAGGCTATATTGCCAATTGAATGTGAAATACCATCTTTGAAACTGGCCATTGAACTTCTCCCCAATACCTCTGCCGAAGAAGAGCGTCTTTTTTATTTAATGCATTTAGATGAAACCCTTCATGATGTCGCCCTAGTTATTGAAACTCAAAACAAATGTGTTAAAGCCCAATATGACAAGCATGTTAAGCCACGTGTTTTCTCTAAAGGTGATCTAGTTCTCCTCTACGAGCAGGATCGTGATTTTCTAGGGGCCGGTAAATTCAAGGCCACGTGGTGAGGTCCTTACATTGTCAAACGTGTGTTGGAGAAGGGATATTATGAGCTATTCGATTATGATGGAATCCCTTTAGTGAACCCCGAAATGGGCTTTACTTAAATAAGTACTATGGTTAAGTCATTTTTGCATGAGTGCTTGTATTTTTAGTGTATCATACTCTTGTGTGATTTTTCGTTGTTTGGTTTCAACCTTCACCTTCTTACCTTGCATTGTGATTGGTTTCCAGATGTCGGTCTCTTTTCTACCCTACATTGGCTTCACCGATGGTGCTACTCGCAGTACTGAGAACTTAGCATTTACTGCTTGGGAAATTTACACACCTACAAATGAATTGATTAGTCTACATGGTGTTTTCCTTGGTCGTGCAATTAAAAATATCACGGAATACAATGCAGTCATCAAGTTATTGATCAATGCTGTGTCTCTTGGAATCCGTCATCTCATTGTACGACTTGATTCGTATTTATTAGTCCTACAATTGAGTAACGTCTACTCCATTCGAAGTCCTACGTTATTAAGGGTATATTTATGAATTCGCCTCTTGGAACGTCATTTTGATTACATTGAATATCAACACATTACTAGATGTCTAAATACATTAACATATGCATTGGCTAATTATGTGTTAGATAGACATTTGAGAAATTTATAACATCCAATCACACTTTGCATATACAAAAAGTAAGCCAGTAGAAGCCTCATATATATATAACGATAAATTTTTTACAAAAAGTGATTTTATCTGAAGAACAAAATATAAAAAATGTGAAGCACATGGCTTCATATACAAATATAGCATCAAGGATGCTGCTCGCTATAAAATGTGACTGCCCATTCTACTGTACGGAGCAGTCGACCGATGGAAGTAGATACACCCACTGTGTGGCACTGATAACACCTCAGGATATCATCAATAGAGTCATCTGGGACGTCCATCGTTAGCCCCTCCAAGTTTTTTTCTATAGCCTCGTAGTCAACAATGGATAACCCTGCTACCTCAACTCTCTCCACTCACCTCTGAATAGGAGATGAACCTGGAGGTCAATGAGGTCCCACATCTACATCATCAAAGAGATTTTTGATTAGTCATTGGATAAAGAACATAAAAACATTTCATATTTAAAAATCACAAAAACATTATAAAAGCAAAATTTAATTCTTACCTATGTTCCCCCATTGAGAAACTTAAGGAAGAACCAAGTCTGGATCACCTCCGAAGTCTAGGCTGACATATGCGTATTCATCTACCATAAGCATCTGGGTCCTCAATCAATCAAAGAAAACATCATTATACCTGATGATAGGACCAGTCACATGCCTTGCCATGAGGTCGACCCACCTCTTCATTCTTAGATCCTGTGGGGTAGGTATGCCCCACTCTACCTGTAGGCGTGAGTTTGGAACCCTCTCCAGGAATAAGGACACCAAAATCGACCCGTATTCGAACTGTTTCAAGTCACCTCTCTTGCACTTGGTCAACTCTTTTTTGATGCTTCTGAGAACCCTATCATTCTAGTTGAAAACTCAGAGCTCCATACATTCCTATGCATACTGGAAACAAATCTGAAGAGCCATATGGGGAGATTCACTCCCCACCATGTGTGTGATAGTGTAGAGGATAGTCCATAGAGGTAAGTCACAAAAATCTCTTATAGTGACTTTGCCTCTATTCTTCTGACTACTGGGCACACAATGGGCACTGATATAGTGGCTCATAGGTTCGCCACCTCCCCTGCTACTTGTCAGTGTAACTTGAGCCCCATGGTGAGACAAATCGGTCAAGAAGTATATATCCTCAATATCTATTGCAAGAATGTGAGCCCCCACATAGAATACCTGCTAGTACACATCCCACATGTGAACTAAGTATTCGAGCAACCTCAACAGGGCCCTCATGCCCTGGATCTTGAAGAATTTTAGCAGTCCACACTGCCGGAGGGAATTTACCATTCCCGGGTCATTACTGACAAAGTAATATTCATCCTCATGCTCTCTCTCTCTCGCCATTCCAACATCCTTACCGTAGAAAATCGGAAATGGAACATAAAAGAGGGATTAACATCTTCATCTCTCTCTTGGAAACTTTTTATTGGAAGAAACATCTAAAAACATTTTTTATTTTGCACACGTCGTAGGCTAGCACACTCGTACAATGCGGAGTCATCGCACTGCATATTAAAGGACTCCTACGACGACCCTGGGTTGTCACAGGGCATGATACGAAGCACCTGCGATGACCTTCGCGTGCAAGTACCCTTGAAAATGCAACCCAAAAAGCCATTTCTAACCAATGAAAAGAAAAAATGAATCCATGAAAAGTTGAAAGAAATGAAAATTACCTGTTTAGCAGAGACTGTTCGTCAAATGATTAACTGTGCCTCCCACAATCTGCAGTGAAAACTTGAGGTAAAATGGGGGTTTTTGGAACAAAGTTTGGTGGAGTAACAATAAAATAGTAAAAATAAGTGTTTACATATTTTTATTACTTTTTTTCTTTTTTTCATTTTATATTATTTTATATATATTCCACCTAAACCTAAATTTCTAACGACATTGCAAGTGTTTGGTTTTTTGTAGATGAAAAACCTAGGAGTGAAGTATTGAACAAGGTTACGTCTTTTGGTTTTCTTTTATACATTTGTCGTATGTACATATCCTTTTAGAGTTTTTCAAGAAAAAATCTGATCTTAGGTTTTGTTCCTTCTCATGCTCGTAAATCAATGAGAATGTAACCGAGTATACTTTTGTCGTTTTTTCGTACTCGTATTGGTAACACGAAAAACAAAACCCATGGAGTATCCTTTAATCTCTTTTCACGCTCCGTAAAAATGAAAAGATTTATAAGCGACCTTATTCTTTTCAAGCTCATAAAAGTATTTGAAGAAGACATTTGATGAGAGGTAGGTTATCACTTTTTTGGTCTCATCATATTAACTTACGAAAAAGGAACTTGTGGAGTCTTCTTTAAGTGTTTTTCAGACTCTCTAAACATGAAAAACCCACGATTTTTCTCTCTTTGGACTCGTTAAACAAACATCGAAAGACCCACATGGGACCGAACCAATCCTTCTTAGGGTTCGTTAAATGTACTCTGAGGGACTCGTCTGAAGGATGGGCTTACATCAACAAGAATATGTTATCCTCCTCAAGCTTGAGTAAAAATAAAGAGGTACTCACCAGAAATGGTGGGGGAAAATTTGGGAAATAAATGTGTCTCTGTATCCGTGATTAGTGGCAGTAATAGTCACTCTTGAACATGAGACACCCCTTTATCATTGTATTTGGGTTGGGAAATCCATTCATCTCTCATTTGACCACATGTCTATATGGTGGTTCCTCCTTGAGTCAATGCTGCCAATACCATTGTCATGTTGTTCATATATTCAAGAGAAGTCTAGCCTTAATAAGCCTCCTATTGAGTCGACCATTTGTAGTTATAAATTTTCTACCATGTAGGCCTTCCCTGTGTCAGTTTCGAATCATATTCGCACTCTGATATATCTCAACTCTTTTACTTATTTCATGTCATTGATGGGGGATACATCAAGGCCCTCCTGTGATGAGTCTTTTCTGGTCGACTTCAACTCATTATCCAAGAACAAGACTTATAAATCATTTAGTGCCTTAGAGACTACATGCCTCAAAGGCAGGCTTCTTCGCTTTCAACAATGGGTTCACATCATTGGCCCCTGATTAGAGGATTCCCTCCAGTGTTCGATTTAAAATCCTTTATTCACACTTTTCAGATTGTACTAGGGTAACTTGGGATTCATTGACATCAATGGTGATTTCCCTCTCACTTGTTAACGGTTCTCATCATTGACTGGTAATCAAGTGGTTTCTACCGTGTTCGACTTCAACACCTATAATCGCATGGTTAGATTCGTACTTAGCGACGACAGAAATGAATACCCTGGTTCATACCATTCTGGTCTAGGCTGCGATGGAGTATTCATTATTTGTATTGACACATAGATCCACTTTGTATGTCTCGTGGATATGTCTGAATTTGAGTCATTTTAGAGCATAGATCCATAGTGTATTCTGGGTGGCTATGCCGATTCACCTTGACATGGATCCATAGTGTATATTTAGTGGCCATGACTCATTTGACATTTTGTAATTTGAGTATGGGAATTCCTACCCCGGACAACGATATATTATTATGCTGATGCTTGACTTTTTGCAGGTTCTCGACTGGTGCGCTCTTTGTTTTCGACACACACATTCTACAAAGTATTTCGACTGTCACGAGTTCCAACCTCATTCTTTGGGGGGGATTATGTTACACATTATTTTTTTCATTATAGTGATCCATTGACAACATGTGTTCATGTTCCCAAAAAGAGCCTTTGTCCATGAGGAAAGTCACTGGCTTTCTCTTCCAAAAAACCCTATTAAGGAAGGTTGTCACAGGCTGCACCATAAGCAGGGTACGACGATGCCAGGTCGTCGCACTCTTCCCTAAAAATGGTTTGTGATGTCAACACAGACTTCTCTACAGTTGGGGTGTGATGATGTCAAAAGGCTAAGAAAAGGTCAACCTTCACAAAAGTTCTAGAAGGAGATCTTCTAGAAGGTGAGGTGGCATCCGTATGGTTGAGATCCTACTCGCTTTTATGATTTGGTGGGATCATCCTAATATCTTCAACCATCTCTCTTTCCCCTATATAAGGAGGTATTTCTCATGGAAAAGGTTTAGCAAGAAATTAATGTTAATGAAGGTTGAATTGGCTAATATTGTATGGAGAATTTTGCATTGGATCATTATTGAGAGCCTCATTTCAGTTCATCAATTCATTGTGGATCTTATTCATTCAACATTGGAGCAAGTGTGTGTGTTGGAGTGAAGGGTCATTGGAAGAGGACCTTGCAACATCAAGGATTTGGTTGTAATCTCTACTTTCATTATTATATAATACAATGATATGTTTCTTTCCCATAAAAATCATCTCGTTTTGTTGTATGATTCCTTGATCACATACATAGGTTCTCGTTGAGTATATTATTTATTTCACTTTGGTTGGCTTGTGTTCCCTTGCAAATCCAATATCACAGGAGCACTGGAGTGGAGCTAGGACGACAATGACAAGAGGAAGCTATATTTAAACGGTATGTTTCCCATCTCTTTATAGATAGTAAACTCAATTATTAGATCTTAGGGAAAGCGTCATGTTCTGTTCTATTTTTTTCTATATCTAGGTGAATCTAGGGAGATATATTTATGTTTGCATTTATCGATAAGTCTTGTAACATCCAAGTTAAGTTTTAACTTTTCAATTTGCAGATTAACGTCCTTGATCATCTTTGAGAGGGTTATGAGGTGAATGTCAACTTGAATATTCTCATGAATTTGAGGATTTCACTATATTTTTCATCATTTTCCCCAAATATGTCACAAATCAAAATCCATAACAACGAATTTTATCAAATTCACGCTGGTCCTTGGTCCATACGGGTCCAGTGTGGAACTAGAATCTCTGATACCAATATGTAATGTTCCTGGTTCTTTAGTCTTCTACTCCAAATATACTCCAAAATTTACCCTCCATAGTTGCTCCATCTCCAATAATCTTCTTCCCCATTCTCTGCTTGTTTTTCATGCAAAACATGAATGTATAAGATTGTTATAACTTGCTTGAATTACACTCTTCCCCAAACTGATTGTACTTAGTCCCATGCTTCCAATAACTATGGGATGTGACTCCTAACACCCACCCTCATACATGCATTTAATGATTGAGTTATTTTATATTCAAGAGAAAATTAGAAGTTTAATACATAACGATAATAAAATTCAGCAATGTGGGTTGAACTAATAGACACGAGTAATTCCTCCCTTGGACCCCTCTTATACACTCTTAGACATTCCCCTCTCTTGTGAATCGATAATCCCCCATATCTATCCATGTCCCCTTATAGTTGACATCACATTTTATTATTAAAATTCATAAAAACAATTCGTATATACATTGCTTGGCCACAACTATACATTATATCTACATTAAGCATTAATTAAACTGGGGATTATAGCGGAGATGTTACAATACTCAAGTTGATGTGTAATTTTATTGTAAGAATATTAGTTCATGGTCCATATTAAGTTGAGGTAGTTCATTTTTCAATTGAAAAAAACCACCCCTCTCAAGTGAAAAAGATGAAGTCCATGATGAGTATTTTATATGCATTGCTCCTTCACATCACCACAAACTTCTTGTCCAAAATTCCTTTAGAATGTTTTCCATTTTATCACTCATGGTCACATGTCATATGGCCTTTAGATCGATCATAGGTGCAAGATATCACAATAGTCCATTCCATTTCATATCATCACAATGATCCTCTATCACCACTGCAATGTTTTCTTAGAAGGTGTTCTAGATGTCCTATGTGGTGCATATGAATGTGTCTTTGTTAGACATGTCACCACTATGAAACAACACATAAGGTCCTCTTTGAAGGCTTATGGTGGCCAACCCTCTTCAAAGATGCACATTTTTGGGTGCATACATTTGATATCTACTAGTGCATGGATTGCCCTGAAAAGATTGACTATTTTGCTCTTAACTTGAGTGTTACCAAGGCTCCATTTGGAACATTGGGAAATTTATTTCATGAGACCTTATCAAGTTGTGCACTTATAATTTATTTATTATCATTTTTTTGGATAAAATATTCATAATTATTTTAATATACCATTGTGCAAACAACAACCCCCCCATACTATTATTTTTTTCTTCATTAGATGATGAAGGAAAACATGGATTGGGGTCCCTTCCTTTTTGAACTTTCATGGATTTAGCCTTGAACTAATCACTAAACTTAAAATTTTTCCATGAATCTAGTCTTATTCATTCTTCTTAGACATCACTAGACTCTAAATAATTTCTTTGATATTTTCCCTTAGTCATTTGAGCCATTTTTTTATGCAGTCTTTAAAACCTGTGAATTTTTTGTGAAGTTTGGGTGAAACCTTGAAACCTTTCATGGAGAACCTAGTTAGAGAAAATTCATACAAAGCTTTCAAAAATAACTAGAGAGAGAGAAACAAGAATGAGAGAAATAATTGAGAATGAATGTGTTCATTGCATTACATGAATGAGTAATAAATACATGAATACTCCCTAATAATAGGTGAACACACCATAAATATACGCATGGCTAAGAGAATGAGCCATAGTCAGTGATCTAGAGTGATGTAGACACTCATTAACAAAAATGGTGGACTAGAGGTTAGTAAAAGCTGGCTCCCTGCGATAAACCAACTAAGGGACCCTAGATGATCAAGTTTGTAGCAACCAGGCTTGATGTTTCTTTCTCCTTTGGTTCCCCTGATGAATGTTAGGTTATATTACTTAGAGCTTATTAGAAAACAATATTATTTACTTAAGTACAATACATTATTTACTTAAATATAAGATTATTATAGTCTATAGTTCATAACACACCTTAAGATAATTATATAGTAGGCTTAATTAATATTAATTTATAATGCATCTTAAAATATAGTTTACTTCAATTAATTAGTGGGCTATAATATGTTTACAAACGTTATAATACTATAACCCTAAATCAAACTAGTTAAACTCTCAAGCACTATTGTTAGGGTTTTAGTCAGCCGATAGGTTTGTCTTTAAATATGTCTCTCATTGTTTGTATTTATTGGGAAGATTCACAACTCTTATCCTTGACGATCGTAAAGATGAATCCAGGTTAGGATTCAAAATGTCGATCTAATTATGACTTCCATTGTGGAAACTCTGGAAGAACTTAGCCATGAAGGTGATATTATTGGGAGTGCCAACACTCACGATAACTACATATACCCCACTTGTAATGGACACTAGAAGGGATCCTATAGCAATGGCCTCAGTTGGAGTTGCATTCTCACAAGATATTGAACAAAATATTAGAAATATGCCATAGGAAAATGAATAGTACCAGGCAAGGATCCAAGACTTTGAAAAAGAGGTGAAATTCTATAAGGTCAATAGAACTAGTGTCACAGAGTTAGAGTTTATGATTTTGAGTTACAAGAGGAGTTCATAGTAGCATTAAGACAATTGTATACTAGCTTAAAAGAGTTCCAAGATCTATCTACACAATTTCTTGCATTGTTTGATACAGTTAAGGAAAAAAAAATAGTTACTTGGAGTCTAGTTGGCTATGAATGAATTGAAGAAATGACGAGAGGAATATCAAAACATGCCTCCAGATCTACCTAAAATGATAGAGAAGGAAAACCAACTTAATTATGTAGCACTAGCCATCTGTTTGATAATAGGCATAATGCTTGAAAAATATATATCTGCATCAATAAAAAAATGAACACGTTTACACACAGTAGCTAAGAAGATGATTGAACAATGTTGGTTACCCAAGATCTAAGATATCGGTGCACAAAATCCCATCGAATAAATTTTGGTGGAGTTATAATGCCACATCAACTCCAGGGGGATGTTAACTAGATCAAGAGAATTGAAAGAATAGTCCATGGATCATTATGGTGGCAACATACTATTTTTTAGTGCTTTGGTTGTTTGGTGAAGAAGAGATGGAGAAAGTGAACATGATACATCCATTATATAGCTGAGCTAGCCTAGTACAAACACCACCCCTTGTTCACTTCAACCCAATTAAGACAAATCTTGTTAATTTTGTTTCTTCTAGTTTGCTTACACAACCTAGTAACCAGAAGGGATCAAGAACTTCAGTGAGTAATAGTTGGAGTCATTAAGAGTTCCCCCACACTACTAGGGATCCAAGGATTAGACAAGTGTTTTAATCATTCCTTTCCCCCAAAGGGGGGTAAGTGATAACCTTCAACTAAATAGGGAAATAAAGAAGCTCTCAAAGCCAAGTGGTGACCAATAGGCACCCCAATTATGATGGCTTCCATGCTCGCCCAAGTTAATGAGTCAAGCTAACATAATTAACAACTTAATGAGAATTCTCCAGAGTTCTCATTTTTTCAAAGGTCACATTTTCTACCTCATTTTGAAAAGTGGTGCTACCGGTATAACTTTTTTTTTACGGTGGTTAAAATTCAGACTCATCACGTTGACCACTGATGTCATTGTCGACAAAGACTTTAAAATTTACACTTGAATAAAAAAGCATTGCTACCAATAGTATTGGTTTTTTTTTGGAGTTAAAATTATAACTTAATTGAAATCATGCCCTCGACCACTGATACCATCGTTGATAAACAAATAAAAATCAACTTCTAAATCATTCCTTAGATTTTTATATTTTAAAATTTACATTAAAAAATATATAAATTGTAAAAAAAAAACTTCACAAGTTAGTTTTTAAAAAAAAAAACACCTATTTTAAAAACAAAAACTATAACTTGAATAATTGGTTTAATTTTTTTTTTTTAATTTAAATTAATTTTTTTCGTTTTTTTTTTAAATTGTTTTTATTTTTTTATTTAATTTGTGTTTTGAATTTGTTAAGGCCCTAACCCGCACATAGGTAGATCAATGTATTCAGATGTAATAAAGGTCAATATTAATAAGGCCTTTCAATAAAATAGAATAAGGCGGATGTAAGAAGACCTAATAGAAGCTTCCGCTTCTAGAAGGATCTTCCT
>SNQJ01S0003453.1:54804-75676 GCA_010110895.2 Picea sitchensis
GCTTTAAATTTGGTCTTCATATTGTCTTCAATCACATTGTGAGGTGTCCAATGGAGGTGAGTTTTTTTTTAGATAAAGACATTGCAAAATTTGGTGTTTTTCTGCATTCTTTCCAAGTCTTTGTTTGTTTTTTCAAATTTTCATTTGTGATTCTTTTTTAGTCCAGCTATTTGCTCAGAAATCCATGTAATTATGGATATATTTATGTATAAAAGTTTCATATTTGAATCTCTATCAGCCTCCTCTATACTTTGGTAGTCAAATTGAAAATTTCGAGTCTAGGGACTAATTTTGTGAAAAAAATAGATTTGCATTGCATTTTAGGTTATGGTAGATTATTCTTCAGAATTGTGAATTATCAAATTTTTGTTTGTTTGCTAATAGCAGAGCAGGTTCAGTTTTCATGCTGCTTATTCTAATTTCTAGTTATTTAAATTATCAAATTTTTGTTTGTTTGCTAATAGCAGAGCAGGTTCAGTTTTCATGCTGCTTATTCTAATTTTTAGTTATTTAAAATTTTTGTTTTCATGATGCTTATTCTAATTTCTAGTTATTTAAAATTTTTGTTTTCTAATAGCAGCGCAAGTTTGCATTTTAGGTGATGGTAGATCATTCTTGTTTGCGTAGGTTTGCATTTTAGGTTAATGGTAGATCATTCTTGTTTGTGCATGTTCTAATTTTGAGTCTTGAGACTAATTTTGTGAAAAATTGAGTCTAGGGATGAAATTTTGTGAAAATTTTCTCAATGAAAGATGAAATATGCACTAATTGTTTTGTGAAAAATGGAAAATTGAGTCTAGGGATGAAATTTTGAAAAATGGAAAATTGAGTCTAGGGATGAAATTTTGTGAAAAATTTTGTGAAAAATTGAGTCTAGGACTGAAATTTTGTAAAACATTTCTCAATGAAAGATGAAATATGCACTATTTTTTGTATTATACAGATAAATAGAATATAAGCGTTTCAACAGAGAAAAAGTCAATCACTAACTATACACATAAGCATTTCCATATAAGTCAATCACTAACTATTGGAATATAAGTGTTTCAACAGAGAAAAAGTCCATCACTAACTATACACTAACTATTTGAATATAAGTGTTTCAACAGAGAAAAAGTCAATCACAAACTATACACATAAGCATTTCCATATAAGTCAATTACTAACTATTTGAATATAAGTGTTTCAACAGAGAAAAAGTCAATCACTAACTATACACTAACTATTTGAATATAAGTGTTTCAACAGAGAAAAAGTCAATCACTAACTATACACATAAATACACATAAGCATTTAATCACTAACTATACACATAAATACACATAAGCATTTCCATATAAGTCAATCACTAATTATTTGAATATAAGCCTTTCAACAGAGAAAATCACTAACTATTTGAATATAAGCGTTTCAACAGAGAAAATCACTAACTATACACATGAATATAGAAATATAACTAGAAGAAACTAGAATAGGCATTCAGAGAAATAAAAATTAACCTACGCAACATACAATCTCCTGATTTGTTGCATTTCCATATAAGTCAATCACTAACTATTTGAATATAAGTGTTTCAACAGAGAAAAAGTCAATCACTAACTATACACATGAATATAGAAATATAACTAGAAGAAACTAGAATAGGCAATCACTAACTATACACATAAGCATTTCCATATAAGTCAATCACTAACTATTTGAATATTTGAATATAAACGTTTCAAAGTCAATCAATAACTATACACATAAGCATTTCCATATAAGTCAATCACTAACTATTTGAATATAAGCGTTTCAATGAGAAAAAGTCAATCACTAACTATACACATGAATATAGAAATAAAATATAACTAGAAGAAACTAGAATAGGCATTTAGAGAAATAAAAATTAACCTACACAACATACAATCTCCTTATTTTTCCATATTTGCTAAATTTCTAATCACATTCGTCCCAAAAATTAAACTAAAATCAACAAAATACTTTCCTAAATTTAATTTCAAAATTAAATTAGAAATATAACTAGAAGAAACTAGAATAGGCATTCAGAGAAATAAAAATTAACCTACGCAACATACAATCTCCTGAATTGTTGCCAGTGGATTGCATCATACAATCTCTTGACTTAAACTAAAATCAACAAAATACCTTCCTAAATTTAATTTCAACAAAATACCTTCCTAAATTTAATTCCAGAATCAAATGAACAACAATTTTTTGAATATAAGTGTTTCCATATTTGCTAAATTTCTAATAACATTCGTCTCAAAAATTAAACTAAAATCAACAAAATACCTTCCTAAATTTAATTCCAGAATCAAATGAACAACAATTTTTTGAATATAAGCGTTTCCATATTTGCTAAATTTCTAATCACATTCATCCCAAAAATTAAATGAAAGAGAAAATAATTTTTTGAATATAAGCTTTTCCATATTTGCTAAATTTCTAATCACATTCGTCCCAAAAATTAAATGAAAGAGAAAATAATTTTTTGAATATAAGCTTTTCCATATTTGCTAAATTTCTAATCACATTCGTCTCAAAAATTAAATGAAAGAGAAAATAATTTACAAAAGGAAGTAAGAAAATCTATCGTAACCTCACCACTGAACATTAAAAAATTATATAATTAGAACAACATTAAAAGGAAACAGACATTCAACAAAAGGGGCTACTCGGAATCAAAAATATAAAATAACACGAATTATGTATGGCTTCGCTTCTTCAGAATTGAAAAAAGAAATGCACCACACGTTCAAACTTCAGACAGGATAAATTCAGAAAATCAGTGAACTTCTACATCCAAACAGGCACAATTTCCTTACTGCTAGAACTTATATATACTCTTAATATAGTACCCATGGCATTGAGGCTTGTATCACACGCTACATACACTACTCCACTCATTATCTGTTGCTTTTTTTCTGCTTTTTTTCTTTTCTCTAAAGAAAATTTCTCTTTTTCTGCTTTTCTTCATGTAAAGGAAATTTATCTTATACTCTCAACATCGTACCCATGGATACGATATTTCTCTTACCAAATGGGTACGATAATGTAACGAAATGGATAAAACTAAATGGGTACGATAATGTAACTAGTTTTATACGGGCTGATAATGGACACGAATAATGGGTACGATAAACCAAATGGGTACGATAATGTAAGGAGGAGATATTGAGGGCTGCTATCGTATAAAACTAGTTACATTATCGTACCCATGGATACAATATTGAGAGTATAAGAGAAATTTCCTTTACATAAAAGAAGAAAAGCAGAAAAAGAGAAATTTCCTTTAGAGAAAAGAAGAAAAGCAAAAAAAGAGAAAAACAACAGATAATGAGTGGAGTAGTGTATGTAGCGTGTGATACAAGCCTCAATGCCATGGGTACGATATTGAGAGTATATATAAGTTCTAGCAGTAAGGAGATTGCGCCTGCTTGGATGTAGAAGTTCACTGATTTTCCGAATTTATCCTGTATGAAGTTTGAATGTGTGGTGCATTTCTTTTTTCAATTCTGAAGAAGCGAAGCCATACGTAATTAGTGTTATTTTATATTTGTGATTCCGAGTAGCCCCTTTTGTTGAATGTCTGTTTCCTTTTAATGTTGTTCTAATTATATAATTTTTTAATGTTCAGTGGTGAGGTTACGATAGATTTTCTTATTTCCTTTTGCAAATTATTTTCTCTTTCATTTAATTTTTGGGACAAATGTGATTAGAAATTTAGCAAATATGGAAACGCTTATATTCAAAAAATTGTTGTTCATTTGTTTCTGGAATTAAATTTAGGAAGGTATTTTGTTGATTTTAGTTTAAGTCAGGAGATTGTATGATGCAATCCACTGGCAACAAATCAGGAGATTGTATGTTGCGTAGGTTAATTTTTATTTCTCTGAATGCCTATTCTAGTTTCTTCTAGTTATATTTCTATATTCATGTGTATAGTTAGTGATTGACTTTTTCTCTGTTGAAACGCTTATATTCAAAAAATTGTTACTCATTTAGAAAATATGGAAATGCTTATATTCAAAAAATTGTTGTTCATTTGTTTCTGGAATTAAATTTAGGAAGGTATTTTGTTGATTTTAGTTTAGTCAGGAGATTGTATGATGCAATCCACTGGCAACAAATCTGGAGATTGTATGTTGCGTAGGTTAATTTTTATTTCTCTTAATTCCTATTCTAGTTTCTTCTAGTTATATTTCTATATTCATGTGTATAGTTAGTGATTGACTTTGTTGAATACTATTAATAGAGATTGTTTTCAATAACCATACCATTTCTTTTTAAGATTTATTTTCTCTGTTTTGATTATTTAAATGCATTCCATTAGAAATTTACAAGAATATTGGAATGTGGAATGGTTATCTTTAAAGTTATTTTTAATGTATTCATGAAAATAATATTGGCATGTGGAATGGTTATCTCTAAAGCTATTTTTAATGTATTCATGAAAATTGATTGCCATCTTAACTGTATTGAAAGATCATTTCATGTGTTTTCTTCTTCATCCTAATTTTTGTTATATAGTTGTTTTGTTATTCCTTGTGGTTGAGTTTGAGTTTTTCTACTGTATTTTCTGTTAAATACGTGTCAACTTGTTATTTGTTTGAGTAATGTTAATGAAGACTATTAATTTCCTATTCTGGTTTCTTTTACATATTATTTTCTCTCTTACCTTTAATTTCCATGATACAGGTCATTAGAAATTTAGCCATTTAATTTCCATGATACAGGTTATTAGAAATTTAGCCAAATATTGGAATGTTTACATATTTTGGTTTCATTTACATATTCTTTTCTCTCTTACCTTTAATTTCCATGATACAGGTCATTAAAAATTTAGCCATTTAATTTCCATGATACACATCATTAGAAATTTAGCCAAATATCTGAATGTTTACATTCAGATTTCTCATGGAAATCAAATGCGACGTGAAGAGCATATAGTGGAATCCATAAATGATAATCTCTAATAATTGAGATTGAGTTTTGCATAGGTTGTTTTCTATATCCTGGCATTTCTTTTAATATTTTTTTGCTATGAATTTTGTTTTAACATCTTTTTTGTTATGAAGAGATCTTATTACGCACAGATGGAATCTTGCCAAGATGATGAGAAATGCTTCGTAAATTCTTCATGTTTGCAATTACTAGTCAGATGGGGCGTTGTTGTGTATTCCTTGTTGTGAATGTCAATGTCATGTTTTCTTTAATGTTTTCATTATGTCTGTGATATAGTGTTCATCATCACTATCATCAATTTTCTGTTTGAACAAGATTGATGGAGAATATTTTGGAAATGCATGCGATTGGAAATTTAGTTGGATATTAGAATGTTTACTCTTATATATGTCTTGATTTATTTATACAAATTAAATGCAATATTCATCAATAAAATATAATGATATTGATAGGTGATAATTTCACTAAGTTATGACATTGAGTTTTGCATGTATTGTTTTCAATTTTCCAGGATTTTGTTCAAGCCTTTCTTGCTATGCAGAACTTTAAGTTGTGACATTGAGTTTTGCATGTGTTGTTTTCAATTTTCCAGGATTTTGTTCAAGCCTTTCTTGTGCATGTGTTGTTTTCAATTTTCCAAGATTTTGTTCAAGCCTTTCTTGCCAAGATGGTGACAAATACCATGTCTATGGTCAGTTTTATGTATGTCCATGTGGTATGGTTTACGCTCACATGTTCTCTATTCTCCATTTCAAGAATGTTGAGGAGTATGGACTCTGATTCCTCTTATTTTTTTCCTTTAAAAAGTTGTTGCATTCCAAGATATGTTGCCAAGAAATGTTGCAAAGTTTAATATGGAGATTTGTTGTTGTTTTGTTCAGTTTTATATATGTCCATGTGGTATGGTTTAAGCTCACGTGTTCTCTATTCTCCATTTCAAAAATGTTGAGGGAGTATGGACTCTTATTCCTCTAATTTTTTTCCTTTAAAAAAGTTGTTGCAACCTTTAATTTCCAAGATATACGTGCTAAGAAATGTAGCAGAATAAAGTTTAATCTGGAGATTTCCAAGATGCATGTGTTGGGAATTGTAGCATAATATTAGAAAGTTTACTCTGGAGATATGTTGTTTTTTGTTTATGGAAATCAAATGTGATGGTCACGAGATTGAGTTTTCCATTAGTTTTTTTATTGCAAATAATTTGTTTGAACTATTTTATCTTTTCTTCTAATTATATGTCTATATATGTTCCATGTTTCCTACCTATGTTTTTATTTCTTTTACATATTCTTTTCTCTAATGTTATCCTATCCTTATGGAATATGTCTATGTTTGTGTGTACTTGTTATCAATGTGTCTCTATGAGAACATATACCCATGTGTTTGTGTAATCTTTACTGATGTGACTTCTATGTGAACAACTTTAATGAGAACTTTTCCTCTAAATTTTTGGTATCATTTTTGCAGGTATGTGTTTGTGTAATCCTTATTGATGTCACTTCTATGTGAACAACTTTAATGAGACCTTTTTCTCTAAATTTTTTGTATCATTTTTGCAGGTTTGTTGCAACTTTTTGTTTTTTTGGATCCATGTGACTTGAAATTTAAGAGAATATTGAAATGCTTACTTTTTAGATTGGTTGTTGCTCTGTTTATAAAAGTTAAATGTTATGTCCTTTTTTTAGGATGCATGTGATTTGAAATTTAAGAGACTTTTGAGTTTACTTTTTAGATTGGTTGTTGCTCTGTTTATGAAAGTTAAGTGGAATGCCCATCAAAAACAATATTATAGCACTAGTGAATTGGACAAAGTTTGCATTAGTTGTTTTCTATTGTCAATGATTTGTTTGAATTTGAAAAAATTTTCCCATGCAAAATTCTTAGAGGTGAAATGCTACCAAGAGGATGAGATACTTAACTTTTATTCTGGCACATTTTATTTTTTGTTTGAAATTTTTTTTTCATATGCAAAATCCTTGGAGGTGAAATGCTACCAAGATGATGTGAAATGCTACCAAGAGGATGAGATACTTAACTTTTATTCTGGCACATTTTATTCTTTGTTTGAATTTTTTTTTCCTATGCAATATTCTTAGATACTTAACTTTTATTCTGGCACATTTTATTTTTTGTTTGAAAAAAATTTTCCTATGCAAAATCCTTAGAGGTGAAATGCTACCAAGATAATGAGATAATTAACTTTTACATTAATCTGTACATAGAAGTGTTTTTTATTGCCAATGATTTGTTTCAACTATTTTTTTTCTATGTAGAACCCTTTGAGGTGGAATACTTCCAAGATGATAACATGCTTAACTTCTTCATTAATCTTAAGTGGCACATTTTACCCTTGAAGTGGAATGCCTCCAAGACGATAACATGCTTAACTTGTTCATTAATGTATTTAGGAGTGGTCTGGCACATTTTATTTTATTCTTTATGATAATTTGTATTTTAATTTAATCATGTATGCTTCATAATTAATGATTAATGTGTTGTATAACTTGTATGTGTGAACAATGTTAATGGAGAGGTTTTCCCTGCTTTTTGCTTTTCTTTAGGTTTCTAGCACATTTTATTATTTATGGTAATTTGTATTTTATTTAAATCATGTATACTTCATAATTAATGTGTTGTATAACTTGTATGTGTGAACAATGTTAATGGTAAGGTTTTCCCTGATTTTCTTGTTTATTTTTATTAATTTCTAGGATGCACTTAATTAGAAGCTTACTAGAATTTTGGAATCTGAGCTCTTATATATATTCTAATGCAATGTTGTGATATTTAACTCTCATATATATTTTAATGCAATGTTGTGATATTTAACTCTCATATATATTCTAATGCAATGTTGTGATATTTAAATGGAAAATGTTTCTATGTCTGTGTGTATGATTCTATGTGTGAACAACATTAATGTGATTTTTTTTCTCTAAATTTATGGTTTCCTTTTCAAATTTGTTGCAACCTTTTAGTTTCCATGATGCATGTGATTTGAAATTTAGTAAAATATTGGTAAATTTTAGTAAAATATTGTTATGATATCCAACTCTCATATATATTCTAATGCAATGTTGTGATATCTAAATGGAAAATGTTTCTATGTCTGTGTATATGATTCTATGTGTGAACAACATTAATGTGATTTTTTTTTCCTCTAAATTTATGGTTTCCTTTTCAAATTTGCTACAACCTTTTAGTTTCCATGATGCATGTGATTTGAAATTTAGTAAAATATTGGTATGTTTATTATGGAGATCCATACTTATGTGAATGGAAGATAACTTTTTAGTTTCCACGATGCATGTGTTTTGAAATTTAGTAAAATATTGGTATGTTTATTATGGAGATCCATACTTATGTGAATGGAAGATAATTGTGATACTCATTAACAAAATACAGTGATAATAAATTTAACAAAACTGCAAGGTTGGGTTTTTGTATGTAGATGATGAGATGCTTAAAAACTTCATTAACTGTATTCAGGAGTAGTGATGTGCATTTTTATATTTATGTGAATTCATATATTTGATTTTATTGTAGAATTTTATAGGAATATGTATATGTTTATGTATGTTTGTGTGATCAATGATCAATGTGAGTTTTTGCATGTAGATGATGAGATGCTTAACAACTTCATTAATTGTACATATTCAGGAGTATTGATGTGCATTTTTATATTTATGTGAATTCATATATTTGATTTTATTGTAGAATTTTATAGGAATATTGGAAACTTCATGTGTGATCAATGATCAATGTGATTTTCTGTGTGAAACAACATTAATTTATATGTTTTCATTGTTTTTCTCCCTGCAATGCTGGGTGGTTTTTTCCAACTTCATTGCAACCTTTTAATTTCTAATGCATCTGATTTATAAATTAATAAAATTTTGGAAAATTTTCTTTGGAGATTAATAGTTTTTTTAATGGAAATTCACTACAATGCTCATTATGTATATTCCTTGTTTTTAATATTTATTTTGATATGATTCTTTTGTTTCTTTTCTTTTTGACTATTAATTTTCAGTATGGGTGTAATTTGAAATTTTAGAAGAATATTGGAATCTATATTCTATTTTACCATTAGTTTCCAAGATGGATGTAATTTGAAATTTTAGAAGAATATCTGAATCTATATTCTATTTAAATGCAATGATATGCTATCCATATGAGATATGTCCATGTCTATGTGTACTTCATGATCAATGTATTCTTTGTGTAAGCAACATTAAGGGAGACCTTGTTTGAATGTTTTTTGTTTCTCTTTTCAAAGTAACAACTGTTCAATCTTTTTTTGGAAGCATGTGATTTGAAATTTTGTAGAATATCGAAATGTTGTATACTTCATGATCGATGTATTCCTTGTATAAGCAACATTAAGGGAGACTTTGTTTGTCTAATTTTTATTTTTTTTTGTTTCTCTTTCAATCTTTTTTTTGGAAGCATGTGATTTGAAATTTTGTAGAATATTGAAATGTTCACTCTCTAATTCTATTGTTGTTTTATGTTTAGGGAAGCTAAATTTTATGTTCTTAATAAAATACAGTAATAATGAACACCACAAAACTATGAGATTGAGATTTCCATTGGTTTTTCTATTACTAATTATTTGTTGGAAATACTTTTAGATAGAATGTTGACCAGATCATGAGAGCCATAACTCTTCTAAAGAGTGGTGTGGTGCTTTTTATTCTTTATACCAAGTCCTTTTACATTAATAATGAACTAGACAAAAAGAATAAACATGACAAAACTGAGGTTTGCATTGTTTTTTTTTATTGCTAATTATTTGTTTGAAAATTCTTTTCCTATTAGAACCCTTGAGGTGGAACGTTGCTAAGATGGATATGCATAAGTTTTTCATTATTTTTTATTTAGAGTTGGTTTCTAATGACAATGACTTGTTAAAAGTATTTATTTTATTTTATTTAGAGTTTTGGTTTTTAATTACAATGACTTGTTCAAAGTATTTTTTCTATGCAAAACTCTTAGAGGTAGCATGTTTTCAAAGTATTTTTTCTATGCAAAACTCTTAGAGGTAGCATGTTGCCAAGATGATGAGAGCTAACTTTTTAAAATTGGCTTGCTGCATTTTCTTCTTTATTCTATATCTTCTTATTAATTATTGCATATTCCTTATTTAAATCTTGTTCTAATTATATGTGTATGTCAATTAGTATGATTCATGTGTAATTGTTCTCTATTTGAGCAAGAGCAACATTAATGAATACATTTCCACTGATTTTTGGTCTCATTTTATTAATTTCATAAAGATGAATATTGGAATTCATACTCTCATGCAATGTTAATTCATAATATATTTATCTGTATGCTTTATTCTATTGTAAACAACATTAATGGAAATGTTTTTTCCTTCTAAATTTATGATTCCATTTTTCACATTTGTTTAGATGAATTTGATTGAAATTAATATTTACTCTAGAAATTTGTTATGGAAATTAACTATGATGCTCACCAACAATAAACAGAAATGGAGACTTTCCAGGAATTTTCTTGTTTGTTTTTACATGTCTTTGTAACTTCTAATTTAAAAGATGTTTGTAATTGGAAATTTTTATAGAAATTTTATGTGTAAGCAAGGGGTTCATGCTTTTGCAGTTGATCTTAATCTTTCACACCCAGTTGTGATACAAATAGTATTCTCTTTTGGTAGGTTTCTTGCTACTATTTTTAGAAGTTTATTCTCATTTTTGTGTATGTTATTCTTTCTTAATTTACTTGCTTTCTAATTTTTGTATAAGTTGTTGTTTATAGCTTAGGCATAACTATGTTTGAAATTGAACCGTTTTTCATGTTTGAAATCATGATGCAGGAATATGTTTCTCTTCACGGTGAAACATAAATTGAGAAATGTACACAACAAATAGAAAAGGATAACTAAGGTGATCAGGTTCCCATATACATTGATTATCCTTCCATCTATGTGATGTATATTCCCATATACACTGATTATCCTTCCATCTATGTGATGTATAGTCCTTAAAGTCCGCCAATAAATTGAGCTCAGTTCTTACTTTCAAAGGAACAAGGATTGGCAAACAATCCATCAAGGTTTCGTCTGCATAGCATGTAGTTACCAATTTTTTTCACTATAATAAAATTATTATAATCTTTTTGGACAATAAAAGTATTATAATCTTTTTAGACCTTGTAGGAGATATGTAGTATGCAATTTTAAACATGAAATTGATGATCAAATCATGTTTTTTTTCTAATGATATTATAATCTAATGATTTATTCTAATTCATCATGTGATTACAATCAGATTATAAATCATGTGCATTTTCTTCTTTATTCTAATTCTAATGATTGCATATTTCTTATCTATATATTCTTCTAATTATATGTGTATGCCAATGAGTATGATTCATGTGCAATTGTTCTCTATTTGAGCAACATTAATGAAGACATTTCCACTGATTTTGGTTTCATTTTATTAATTTCATAGAGATGAATATTGGAATCCATACTCTCATGCAATGTTAATCCATAATATTTTTATCTGTAAGTTTCATTCTATTTGTAAACAACATTAATGGAAATGTTTTTTCCCTTTAAATTTATGATTCAATTTTTCACGTTTGTTTAGATGAATTTGATTTGAAATTAATATTTAGTCTAGAAATTTGTTATGGAAATTAATTGTGATGCTCACCAACAATAAACAGAAATTGAGACTTTTCAGGAATTTTCTTGTTTCTTTTTACATTGCTTTGTAACTTCTAATTTAAAAGATGTTTGTAATTGGAAATTTTTATAGAAATTTTATGTGTAAGCAATGGGGTTCATGCTTTTGCTTTGATCTTAATCTTTTACACCTAGTTGATACAAATAGTATTCTCTTTTGGTAGGTTCCTTGCTGCTATTTTTTGAAGTTTATTCTCATTTTTGTGTATGTTATTATTTCTTAATTTACTTGTTTTTTAATTTTTGTATAAGTTGTTGTTTATTGCTTAGGCATAACTATGTTTGAAATTGAACCGTTTTTATGTTTGAAATCATAACATAAGAATATGCTTCTCTTCATGCAAAATGGTGAAACATAAATTAAGAAATGTACACAACAAATAGAAAAGGATAACCAAGGTGATCAGGTTCCCATATACACTGATTATCCTTCCATCTATGTGATGTATAGTCCTTAAAGTCTGCCAATAAATTGAGCTCAGTTCTTGCTTTCAAAGGAACATGGATTGCCAAACAGTCCATCAAGGTTTCGTCTGTAGAGCATGTAGGTACCAATATTTTGTCACTATAATAAAAGTATTATAATCTTTTTGGAACTTGTAGGAGATATGTAGTGTGCAATTTTAAACATGAAATTGATGATCAAATTGTTTTATAATATCACGGGGTTCAAAGTTTAAATTTTGTTTTATAAAAATTTATAATATAAYCAGATTCAAAGTTTAAATTCTGTTTTATAAAAATATCTAGCCCAATCTTCAAGTCTAATTTATGCTCTTCAGATTATAACCAGGTTGAAGGTTTAAATTCTGTTTTATAATATAACCAGGTTCAAATTTTAAATTCTATTTTATAAAAATTTATAATATAACAGTTTAAATTCAGTTTTATTTTTGGTTTAGTCTACAGAGCATGTAGGTACCAATTTTTTTCACTATAAAAAAAGTATTATAATCATTTTGGACCTGGTAGGAGATATGTAGTGTGCAATTTTAAACATGAAATTGATAATCAAATCATGTGCTTAATTTTTTTCACTATAATAAAAGTATTATAATCTTTTTGAATAGTATTATGTGTTTAATATTTTTCACTATAATAAAAGTATTATAATCTTTTTGGACCTTGTAGGAAATATGTAGTATGCAATTTTAAACATGAAATTGATGATCAAATCATGTGCTTGACATGTGATCACATCGTTAAAAAGTGTCCATGCTACATCGGAAGGATAATATTGGCTTTATCTGAGAGGACAAATGACTATAGTTGTATAGGACAAATGACTACAATTGTATATGTGCTTACGGATGAAATCATATGTGATGTATGATTGTTTATATCACATAAGCTTAAAATCCGATAAAACTAGGGTTTTGCTTCAACCAACGTATAGTCACAAATTAATAAAAAGAGCTTCTAGGTAATTTTAGTCATGTAAAAGTCTTAGCTTGTGTTTTGCCAAGAACAAGACTACACCTACATGCATAAAGCATTTCAAAAAATTTCCTAGGAACAAATATTTTGTCCAAATTGATGTAGATTTGGTGGCATATTAGTCCTCCAACAAACAAGATCACATTTTGCTACCATTTTTAAAATTTTACTATTGTTTCAATTAGAAGTGTTATAGCATGTTTCTTATGCTTTAGGTTTGTTGGTTTTCAGAATTTAACAGAGTTCTCATCACCCTTGTATGCTTTTCTTCTCTAGTTACTCTTGTATGCTTTTCTGTTCTCATCACCATTGCATGTTTTTCTGTACTATAATATAGCCATAATTGAAAGAGTGTTGGAAGMAAGAAAGGGTCATTGAACTAGATATTTTATCAAATTGGATAGAAAAACCAGTTTTAAAACCACATATAGGAAATTATATMTAGGTTTAGTCATGAGAATTTATTGATTAAGGAGAGTAAACTTAGAATAGAGGATTAGTTAATCACTTTTGTTTCACAAATTMTTATAATTATAAATATATTATGTAATAAAACCACATATACAAAATTATATATAAGTTTAATAAAAGTCTTGTTTATTATTATCTAAATGTTTTATCATTATCTAAAAGTAATTTTAGACRTTAACAAAATGGAGATGATGAGTTATCCTCTCCCCATAAACGTAATTGTACAACAAATCRCAAAGTCTCATGTTCTAACCCTTGCCCCAGTTCACACAAGTTGTGCCACTAACATAAACACAAYACTCATAGCACAAGGTTTGCATGGACTGTTGCCCTAGTGAAAACCCAGATTTTATCTAAACAGAATTTTACCATGGCTGAAGCTCGTTGTTTTAAAAATTGTTTAAAATTTGCGAAGTTTGGATAAACAAATACATTGTCAGTTGAAACCCTCATCCATTGACATTAGATGTTTTAAATTTGGGCGTTGTTTGCACACATTTGTCTTCAGATTGTCTCAATCAAACTTTGCAAGTTGTCCAATGGAGGTGATTTTTTTTTCTAGATGAATACAGGCTTTGAATTTGGTCTTCATTTGTCCACAGATTGTCTACAATCAAACTTTGCCAGCTGTCCAATGCAGGTGAGTTTTTCTTTTTTTTTATCTGGATGAAGGCTTTGCAAAATTTGGGGGTTTTCTGCATTTTTTGAAGTTTTGGTTTTTTTATGGGCTTTCAGTTATGCTTCTCTATATTCCAGTGATTTTCTCTAAAATCCACATCAAAAAAATAAGAGATAAAAATATGTAGAAAATACCAAGAGTTGTTGTAACATGTTCCAGAAAATTGTAAAATATATTGAATCTGTCGACAAAAACAGGAGCATCCAGTCCTAAAATATCTTGATAGTATGTGAGGGGCCCTCATGGCCATCCAGCCAATGGATGTATGTAATCATGCCTACTTTTTTCTGTAATGTTGTCTTTGATAGCAGGTCTTCTTCCTCCTTGTACTCTTGAAAGGTATGAGTGAAGATGAGCTTCTTGAAGTGACTTTGAAGTAGTTTGATTTTGTCCTTCTAGGCCAAAAGTGTGATAGTATGAAGCTTACCCTTGTGATTCAACCAATCAATGATAACTCTAGATTCAATGTGTTCAATGTTTAATTTGGAGACCAACTGAAGTGTAACCCAGGCACCCAATAGCTTTGTCCTTGTGTTGGTGCTCGGGCCATAACAGAAAGTCCATCTGTAAATAGTCTTTTTTATTCTTATCAGTCGACCTGCAATACTCAATGTTCCACTGTGTTGTGCTGCAAAACCACCCCATGGGTATATCCTCTAAGATAAGTGGACTAACTTTTATTCATTTTACTGAAATGGCTGGGTGTATTGCTTTCCAATTTTGGTACAAGCCAAGAGATTTATAAGCAACGGTGCTAAATAGAGGATGGCTTATTGTCGAAAATTTTATTATTTCTAGCCAGCTAGATAAACCAATTTACCAGTGGAGGAAGTAGTTTGTAGTTGCGCTCGTTGGATGTCCAATGGTCAAAGCAGGTAGATATGGAAGTCCCATTCTAGGCAGTGCTTATGTGTTGGTCCAGAGTAATCCCGTTCCATACAAGGCGAGTGAAGTGGCACTTTGAAAATTGGTGTTGAATTGTTTCTTCATCCTTGTAGAAAAATTGACAGATGTTGGGGCCAACCCATCCTTTCCTTTGGAGGTTATCCCAGGTGGAAATTTTGTTTTCGACGGTTAACAAGGTGAAAAGCTTTATTTTTTGTGGTATTTTCCAGTTCCAGAGGCTCTTACGCCAACAAAAAATGTTGTTTTTCCAGAGTCTGTTTGTAATGGAATAATATAGATTTTTGACGGAGATGTGACCCGAACTGTCTCCTCCAGACCACATGAATTGATCCTCCACATCGTGAAGATGGATGCCTACGCAGGTAAGCTCCAAGAAATATGTATCCCACTTTGTAGCCAATTCTATTGGTAATTCCATATCAAGACCAGATTTCCAGCTTACAGTTGGGGTCCCGAGTTCATTATAATACCTGGCTTGGAATAAATATCTGGTGTTTTTTTAGTTTAGTTGTGAAATCAAATGAGGTGACATGTAAGAGGCTTGGTCGAGTCCTAAAATGTGATCCCTACCGATTATGATGGTATGGCCAGAACCCAGCTTCCAACAGAGCCAATTTGTGATCTAGTTTGTCGATTTCACTAAGTTCCTCCAAATCTGTGACGCAACCCTTGTGGGAGTGGTTTCAAATCATAGCCAAGTTGCGACGGAGGTGTAAGGCAAATATTTGTCCTTTATGACAGAATTCCAAATGCCTTTTGTAGTCAATACACGCTAGAGGGAGTTGGCAGCCAGATCTTTGTTGAATTGGAATATATTTCTAATCCCCCATCCTCCCTTGATTTTCAGTTTTGCCAATGTTTCCCAGTTGTAGAGGTGCAGCTTGTGATGGTCCTTGTTGCCCGACCAGAGGAAGTTGTAAGTTTTCTTAGCTTATCCAGGATCGGTGTAGAAGTGCCATCCAATACACTAGTTGTCCTTCTAGGGCAACTTTGATGAGAGTGTAGCGGTCTCCTATGGAGATCCATCTATTGCACCAGTGTCCTACATTTTTTCCCACCTTAGATATGAGCCAGTCCCAATCTCAAGCCTTATAATGTTCTGCTTAATGTAATAGCCAAGGTATTTGAAGCCTTGTGAGAGGTGGATGAAACTATAAGGAAAGATGTCCTTCAGTTGTTCCAAAGTTTGTTCTTGTATGTTGTCGTAATGGAACGTCGATTTGGACCAGTTGATTTGTAAGCCCATGGAACAGTAGAATATCTTCAAGAGTCCATTGATTTCCCTCCATTCATGTTGACTGTCATTGGTCATTATGAGAACGTCGTCGACAAAGAGGAGGTGCATAATTTTAACTAATCTTAAAACCTCGATCCCTGTAATCCTACCTTCTGCTTGGATTTTTTTGAGGAGGATGCTTAAACCTTCCATGACCATGATGAACAAGAGCGGTGAAAGTGGGAAACCCTATCACTGGCCTCTGCCACTGTGGAAGGAGGATGGTCCGTCGTTTACCAGCACAGGGAAATTTGCACTTGTAACGCGGCTCATAATCCAATTTAATGTGGTGTGGTTGTATCATGTCTGGATCAAAATTAGTCTAAGAAAGTCCTAGTCTATGTAGTGGAAGGATTTTTTAAGATCTAGCTTGAGGA
Organism: Picea sitchensis; assembly: GCA_010110895.2. Taxonomy (NCBI): domain Eukaryota; kingdom Viridiplantae; phylum Streptophyta; class Pinopsida; order Pinales; family Pinaceae; genus Picea; species Picea sitchensis. Next base: position 71,634 of record SNQJ01S0003453.1, read on the forward strand.
TGAGAGCATGAGATTTTTTATGGTTAATGTTGTGTAAGAATTCTTGTGTGGTGCCAATAGCATCAAGTATTTGTCGGCCCTTGCGTGCTTGAGTTAGGCTCCCTCGTATGATCAACATTGTATTTTAAAAGAAATCGCACGCGTCGTTTTTTGGGTAGCACAAGCAAAATTCTATTAGATTGGCAAAATTTTTGTTTGTTTGTTTGTTCATTGCAAAGTGAAGCTCGATCTCCGATCTCCCGGTAACCCTGGTCGAACTAGAAAAATTCTATTGGATCAACAAAACTTTGTGTTTGTTTCTAGTTTCAAAGTGAATCCCAATCTTCGATTTTCTGGTGGGATCGACAAAATTAAATCAGATCGGCTAACCCTGGTGGGGGGGCAGCAAAGAAAAGGGATTGATCCTCCAATCTCGACAACAAAGTGAGGACATGAGTGTATTTTTTTGTTTGGTGTATTTTTGTTTTCGGTCTATAAAAAGGGCGTGATTTCATAGTTTAAACCAACAATTGGAGAAGGTGATGCTTCTTATGCAACTCCTTTGATATTAGTTTCATGTCTAAGAAGGACGTTGGATCTGGTGAATTGAGCTTGGCAATGTGACCCTATGCAAGAGTCGTCACATAGACCCAAAAACAATTAGTCGTTAGCACACAACACGTTGATAGTCAGAATTAGTTTCACAGATCTCACTGAGGATCTCCCTAATTTTGTGGGTGGTTTTCGAAGAACTAGGAGGGGACATGACTATTTGTTTATGGTGGTGGATATGTTTAGTAGGATGTTCCTTCTCATTCCTTTTAAAAAGATCGGTAGGGTCCGCAACAAACATTTCTTTGAAAATTTCTAGGTGCACTTTGGGATATGAAAGGGTCTAATATAAAATAGAGATGGTAGATTTCTTAATTCCTTTTGGAATACACTTTGGGAGAGGATGGACACCAATTTGAAGAGATCCACAACTTTACATACATAGACATATATAAGGACCTGAAACAAAAATTTCCATCTAGGACCAAATTGAAGAGATCATGCATTTTAAAAAGACCAGCAGGGGGGCAAGATGCAACAAACATGTTCTTTGAAAATTTCTAGGTGCACTTTGGGATATGAAGGGGTCTGATCTAAAATAGAGATGGTAGATTTCTTAATTCCTTTTGGACTACACTTTGGGAGAGGATGGACAGCTAGGGGAAAGATGCAACAAACATGTTCTTTGAAAATTTCTAGGTGCACTTTGGGATATGAAGGGGTTTGATCTAAAATAGAGATGGTAGATTTCTTAATGCCTTTTGGACTATACTTTGGGAGAGGATGGACACCAATTTGAATATATCCACAACTTTCCATCCGTAGACATGTCTAAGGACATTAAACAAAAATTTCCATCTAGGACCAAATTGAAGAGATCAACAACTTTCCATCCATAGACATAAGTAGTGAACATGACATTGGTTCAAATTTTGAGGGGTTACAATCAGAAGCACCTAAGGACTGACATTAGTTCAAATTTTGAGGGGTTACAATTAGAATCACCTAAGGACCTCAAACAAAAATTTTATTTGTGTTCAACGCTCTTATATCGAACCAGTGCACACCTCCACCAATAATTCCCACTTTGAAACTTGCTTTGGATATCTATCACCTTCATCTCTAGATGTTATATATAGATGGCAATGATGATCAAGGGAAGGCGGCGTAGGTGAAGCACTGGAGGTTTAAATATTCATTGATAATATTAGACATATTCATTTGCAATTATATGAGACATTGAAGTAGTTGTTGGAAAAATACAAGGCCCAACATGACTAATGTAAAATTGTAAAGATATTCAAGGTAGGAGATAGAGTCATGAAGAAAGGATACAAGGTCCTAGTATGAAGATCTAGGCTCTCTGGTATGGTCATTTTGAAGTTTTGGATAAGGTATTTGATAATGCCTATAGAGTCATTCTACCTCCATATGTGCTCATTTATTTAGTAGAAAATATGGAAAATTTGAAACTCTATGAGACTTCCATGTTAGACTAGAATAAAGATGGGCAAGTCTTACCAACCGTAGAGGACTTAGAGCCAAAAGCTTAGGAAGAGGTAGTAGAGGATACAATTTTTCAAAAGAAATCCAAAGCAATTGAATGTGGGTAGCATGAGCTCTAGCAAGGTGGGTTGTTAGGAGAACTTATAGTGAAGGCTAAATCATACACTAAGGATAAAGTAGAGGGAAATTTTCCTAACCTCCTTGAGTAAGAGATTTTGGGAACCAAAATCCTCCAAGAATGGGGAGGTAGTCTTTTATTAGAGATATATGGCTCACTGTGTTTATAAAGTCACTTTATGACTTTAGAATATGTCAATGTTCATTTTTTGTGTAAAACAATCTATCCCACATCATACCACATTTATAGGTTGAAATGATTTGTTTAATAAACAATGATATATAAGGAGGTAAACTCCTTTGTAAAAAGTGCACCAGATACTCATTGATAATACATGTGGTGTTATTGTGAGTATCTTTCTTTGATATTAGTTATGTGACTCAAACCCATTTAGATTTTCCTCTTTTAGTGATCTAGATCATTTCATAATATGGTATCAGAGCAGGAAACCAAGAGTCCTTGGCTTTTGAAAGACAAGGTTTCCACAAAGTGCCAAAGTGTCACAATTCAAAGAGATGCAACCACAAATTTCTTTCCAATTCTCCATTTTACCTAGATCATATATGTTTTCTCTAAGAGCCAAGTAACTTGGGACTTCTACCAAGGGGAAGGAGTATAATGCAACTTAGAAATAACATTGGAATTCATTGTTTTCCTACCAAATAGTTGTCAAGTGGAACTTGATGTCATCGTAGGGCTTGAGAAACGTCTTTAGGGTTTTAACCATTTTTTTATGGAAAATTTTGTTGAGAATGGACAACAATGGTGTTGAGGCTACAAAATAAGTTACAGTGATTGTGGATTCCTCTTGTATAGAATGAATTTTGATGAAGATTTTGATCTGCCTTTGTGTTCATATTGCCAATTGCTAAGGGAGTTTGGGTAGATAGAAGTTGGGGCCACCTATTTTGTTGACTATGAATGGGTGGAGAGGTTATCATAGAATCCTTTGGAATCATAGAGGATGGGGTTGCTGGTTCTCGAAATAAATATGCACACTCAATTATTTGGATTATTTGGTTGGTTTTTCTCATATTGGGTTTCCCAGGGTATATCTTGTGCTAATTTTCTAGATGGTGTGTTAATTTCTCTATCTTATTTCATTTTAGTCTTAGAATATTTTAGTAATGTGTGTGCTAAATCTTAGTATTAAGTAAAACATTGTACCACAATGTTATCGAGTGGATGTCACATCGACTCCCATTACTCACATTTTGTAGAGCTAGTCATGTCTGGAATCACAAGAAGATTCTAAATATTTGAAAATCATAATCAAGAGTTGAGGCATGCAAAAACCTTAATCAAAACTCTCGATGGCTAAAGACTGAGCAAAAAGGAAGGGAAGGGGTTCCATTATTTTTGTATTGATTATTGTTCCATAGTTGAACAAAGCAAGGACGTGGGATATTGGAGCAAAAAAAAGAACTAGAAGACCCTATAACAAGTATATACACCATAGTGTCAATGGATACTATAGTGAGTCTCTTTTCTTTGCATTTGCATTGCATATTTGAGAAGAAAGGAGAGGCATAGTCTCTACCTTTCGACCAAGTTTGCTCATGTTGGGTTTCCTAGTCTTGTGGATGTTTTCTAAATGTTGTGTTAATGAATTTATCTTCTTTCATTTTAGTATTAGCTTACTTTAATAATTTATGTGCTAAATCTTATTCATGGGTAAAGCATTGGATTATAAAGAGTTCATAGAAATTTGTAGGATATGTTTTGAAAAAAAAAATAATTGAATATCCACAACTGTTTATAGATCAATGAATAGATAACATAATCATCCATCTTGGTCTTCTAGGTGTTAGAAAAATAGGACCGCGGAGCAATAAAATAAAACAAATGCGGAAACAAAACATAGAAGATAGACAATACAAGAGAGACA
>SNQJ01S0003453.1:75802-102376 GCA_010110895.2 Picea sitchensis
GAGTGTACATACTTCTGGGGTGTAAATACTTCATGGGGTATAAACACGGCTGAAAGTAAAAGACCTCTAAATCAGGAAGATAATCAGACTCCACAACCAACACTAGGTTTATGTCAGTTTAATATTATTCATATATATAGAGAAAGGTTGGAACGATACTACATTATACAATACTTCACTTGCTTTGTAGCTTCTGGTCCCAATGGAGCAATGATACGGTAATGGATATTATTAAAACAACCATACGAAACATCGATATGAAAACGAATATAGTAATAAAATCAAGTTACATTTTACAATCAAGTTCCATATGCAAAATGTGACAACTAAAACAATTTTTTTTGAATCCCAAACAATAGCTACACTCTAATGGATGGTGCCTTGGAAAATAGTGGGGATTTGAGGTTGAACCCATCTTAAAAGTAATCTTTCACATATTTGCAGTCCCACATAATATTCATGTTTCTTGCCTCTCACACACAAAGAACTTGTTATCAATGAATTCACATTTAGCTAATTGAGCCTTTATTGGTGGCCCCTAATAAATAACAAGCTAGGAAAAAAGATTAAGAAGATTTTGATTATACAAGCACTATGCAATTTTTCAATCCATCTCCCTTTGGGATATATCGAAGTCCATATATAATTCAAATTAGGGGCTAAGGGAAACCTATTTTGAAGCAAATGATAGATGAAGAGGCATACCAAATGACCAATCTCATTCTCTCCAAATTAGGGCCCTACATTTGAATGTTCATTTTATATTGCTACTTTAGGGATCTCTTTTGGCAGCCCTAACGTTGTCTGAGGTACAACTTAACTTGAGATACAAAGGGCTAGTGCATAATTGCGGCTTAATTTTTCGGAGTTGAGCATGCTACAAGTGGTATACTAGAGCCATAATAAACTAACAAGACCTTTTTCATTGTGATTGTTCAATTAGTCGACCATGGAACAACTAACTCTCTTGTACAATAGATCTACTTCAATGCAAGTGTCGGGTAACTATGGCATGGACAATCAACTGATTGCAGTGGACTTGGGCTACAACATAATACATGGCCCTCTTCTCATATTCATGGCAACCATGCCGAGCCTTAGATTGAATTGATTGATTGGTAAAATGACACATGGGATCACTTTGTCTTGGCATTTGTATGTGGAACCTATCGTGTATGCTATTTAGGCTTTGCGCTTCCATCAATTGCACATTTATTATGGATCTTTATGGTTTGTTGCTACATTATTTTTCAACTTTTGTATGATAGTGGAATTGGTATATGGGTTGTGATGAGACCAAGGATATATTGCCTTGGTTTTGTATGTGAATGAGTTTGTGTTTTTGGAGGTTCATGGCATAATAGTTTTCCAATTTATTGTATTTTGGAGGTCATCAACAATGTGTTCGCCATAACTCTCCAATGAAGCCCCCATTTTTTGTCTTGTTTTAGGTGTTGAGAAGAGCATTACGTTCTCTTTCCAATGATTGGTTGGACGCCAAAATTGATGCATTTTTGGGATTCTAGTTTTTTTCATGGGATGGATGAATTAAGAGAATTGATTCCTCACTTGTACATGGGTACCTATCATGGCCTTGTTTGTTGGAACCCATATTGATGATTGTTGTCCATGATGGCCTTTATTTTTGGTACCTCTTTTTTTTCACCTTGAATAGTGGATTTTGGGCCACTCATGCAAATATTCTTAGAGTGTCACCAGTCGAATACCTCCATGACCAACCTTGTTTTGCAGGCCTTGGAACTAGCTACTTTGGAGTGTTTCTTGCATAGTTGTTCAACATTGTTGTCACCTTCAATTAGTACCTCCATACTTTTGCAATAATCTGTGACATTCATTGCCATCGTTTACAACCCCTAGTTCAATGTTGTGGAAGACAGTGTGTAATGCTTCATTGGGTGATTCTTTATGCTTCATTGTTTTGTTCAACATCAACTATGTTTTAAGAGTGAGCCTCATATCAAGCATCGATTCCTATTTTGACTTGTTGGTTGCAACGACTAGCGATCCATGCACTCCGATGAGATAGATTGGTCTCCATAAGGAAACCCATTTCAGAATATCGATCTCTTTGCTTGAGAAGTTTGAAATTTGTTTTTTGGATGTTTACATGGATCTTTGATGGCATTGACATCTTGAGGTTACCTAGCGCTATATAGAGCTTTGGACATACTTCCTGTTTGGACCTTTTAGTGTCTATGGGCTACATTGCTCGGTTGATGCTTTTTGCTTTTGTTTGAAGCCTTTGTTTTGGTTACTCACTAGCACCTACTTTTTTGAAGCATTTATGTGGTGGTTGTCAGTGTTTACCATTCTCGAGCTTTTGCAACTAAACATTTTTTGTTTCAGAATTCAATCAAGTTCATTAAGGTTACTTTGCTCTCCTCTTCAGAGTTTTGGTCATACTTATTGATTGGAGATTTAAGCCTCTACAAGTCTCATGCTCTTGCCATTCAATTCATCATTGTGAGACCTTGAGTTTCATCTCCAATGCCATTTTCAACATTGATATTTTCTCTCTTTTGGAGAAGGGTTTTTACCTATGGGTTTTTCTCCTTTTTCTCTACTTGTGAGAGTCTATTTTGTACTTCGGTGCCTAACAAGGTCGTGTTGCTAGGACCCAATTTTTTCTTATGTTTACTCCCTACCTTTCACTTAAGGGGTGGTGTTAGTGTTCTTATTAGCGTTATTTTCCAATTTTTCAATAAAGCCAACTATTGTTAGTTGTAAGCTTACATTGGCATCTCTTTTTGCCTCGTTGTGACTGTTATATTTTGTTAATGTTGGGCCTTTTCCAATTGTTATATACAATGGGCATCCTCTTGTATTATAGATATACAATTCTATTTTTTCTATTGTTATTTTGTTCTATGGAGTTTAGACTTATTTACGATCTGGATTAGACTAGGATTTTTACAACCTCTTCTAGCTGTATGCCTCTTCTTCTTGTAGAGAGGAGTTAAAAATATATTCCTCTATAAAATTCTTTACCTCTTCTAACTTTATCCTTACAACATTAACATCCCTTTTTCTTGAACATTATACTATTCTTCCCCATTCTTAAATGAATTTAGTAGTTTCTCATACAGAAAAATCCCAGAGTCCAACCTCTTTCCCTTGGGTCCGGGAAAATATTCCGAACACTATGAACCAAAATACAAAAGTCCTCAACTTATAAATGTGAGGTGTTAAGCCTGAAGCAAGAGAAAGTCAGATCACCCTTGCTTTGTCCAAAATAAACTATACTACAGATAGGGCAGTGCTCCAAATCAATTGCATTGAACAAAACATATGTAGGTCAGTGACTCCTTGCATAAGTGAGTCCTTCTCTGAAGCTATAAGATCTATCCAATTGGACCTACAGATGTTTCCTATCTTTCCTTAAATTAAACCGAGTGTACCATCATATATAATCCAAATTTCCCTTTTTCTAATTTGGATTGAAAAATGGTAAAGTTTCCTTACACCTATTCTAAGCTTGCTTCTTGCTACTGCCAACAAAGAAGTCATTACCTTTGCCATTTCCAATCCACTCTACCCTATTAAAGCCCTCGTCAGTTATCCAATATGTGTTTGGAAGTGAAGAGGCGAGCGGCCTGTGAATAATTTGGGGACATAAATGGAGAAAAAGCTACTATTTTGTTCTTAAATCATCCTAGTCACCTAGACACACCAGTTAGAGGATCCTAGGATCTTAAGGCAAGATTCATCCCTCCTCTTGATGATGAATTGTCGACCAAAAAGGGCCAGTCCAACAAGAATTTATTCAACATATTAATTCAAAACTGCAGATTTAACCTCCTGGAGAAAGACAACAGAACCAAATAAAGTGTTTCCTCGCAGATTTAGCCTCGTTGAGAAAAACGACGCATCAAATAAATTCTTTATTATTTAAAAAAATATTCTCTAACATAACAAAATGAAACAAAATTACGAGGTAAACTTCACCCAATTGTTTTGGTCCAAGTATGTTGGAAGCTAATTATATATTCTCTAACAAATGGAAGTTGAAAAGTAGGTGCGATATGAGAGTGTTCTAGAAGTAGGGGAATGGAAATTTCCTAGAAAATTTTTGTCTTCAAGATCATTCTAAAAATTAAGAATTTAGAATTTGGAAGAGTGTGTTCCAAATTAAATGGAATTTTATTTTTCATTTTAGACCTATTCTCCTTTTAGTGTTAATGTACATGTATTTTTTCAAATTTTTTTTTCTTTCAAATTTTAAAACAAAACTTTACTTACGGAATTTGGGAAAAATTTTAAAATTCTTGGGAAACTGTCTACTTTAAATCATATTTTCACGCGTAGGTAATCCATGAATTATTTAGGTATGAGAGTGTCTTAGGAAAAGAGCATGTGCATTATGATGCTAGCAGGGGCATATGGCAGACACCATAGAAAATGAAGTCAAATTGTGACACAATGCACATTTTAATCGCATGGAAATTAAAATTTAGTTTAAATGGTCATAATTGATAAGCATATATATATATATATATATATATTGACTGGTAAAGTCTACAGAGGTATACATTCCATACCCCCCTCTGGATTTGAACTTGTAACCTCTTATGAGAAAACACATGTTCTTAACCATTAGGCCCAAATATAGATAATGTAGTAGATCTCACTTTTATTTTTGACAAGTAATATTTTTTTATTATTTTTTTGAATCCTACCAATTAATATTTGATTCACATTTTATACACCTTTGTGTTTTGGCCAACTTAGACGAGTCATCCATGACTATCCCACATATTTTTTTATAATTTTTTGGTTCTATAGTTTTTATGTTATTTCTTTTTCTCAAAGTTCCTTTGAAACTATGGGAAAAAAATTGAAGTATAATTTTTTAAGGTGAATCAATGAAGATGGGTAACACCTTTTAGTGAATCATGGATATGAATATTTGACATTTTCCAATCCTTATGAATGTAAGTACAATAAAAAAATAATTTGTAGTGAGTTGTGTTGTCTTTCTAACAATATTTTTTTCAAAAAATATTAGTCATTTAATTTTTAGAATTTGCATTTAATTAAATGTATTTTCTTGTAAATTTCTAGAAAAGTTAACAAGTGTTTTTTGCTCCCCTCAATTAATTCAATGTTATATATATATATATAAACCATGATCTACACATAATGTAATATATATCACTTTTCTTTTTGACAAATTATGTCTTTTTATTATTTTTTGAATGTGACCAATTAATATTTGAATCACATTTTATACATCTGTGTTTTCATGAACTTTTTTCCAACTATTTATATAAATTGAAAAAACAAATGTACTCTTTTTGGTTCTATAGTTTTTATGTTATTTTTTTTTTCTAAGAGTTCCTTTGAAACTATGGAAAAAATTGAAGTATAATTTTGTAAAGAAAATAAATAAAAAATATAATACAAAATTGAAACTATGAAAATAAGGCATCAATTATGACACCCAAGATGAAAGAGATGAAGGGGTTTCAACCCTTGGAAGTTGCAGTTGTAGAAAATCCTGCAACAACGAGGTTGGATTTTTGGATTTTAAATCTTAGACTGGTCAATTTAGCTCAATTGAGGGTTTTTATAAAGATTGATCAAGGGCTTAATGAAGATTTTCAAAACACATGGATTGAGGTTTTTGTGGGTTAACAAAAATAGCTCGATTGAGCTAAAGGCCTTTGCGACTAAAAGTAAAAAGGATAAAAACTAGAAGACCTTTATTGAACGTTTAAAATTAGCTTCATCAAGGCTATGGAAAGCACTTTTTTCATGCTCTCCCTTGCCAAAAAGTGTTACCCAACGTCATGGGTTCACCTGCCATTAAGATTGAGTTTTCTAGTCAATGGTAAGGCTCAAGGTAGTGGAGTTGTCCATGAACGAGGGTAGAATGCTAAGGATCTATATTTCAATTTGTACATGAATTTTGTTTTATGTTAATGAGAATGAGTAGTTTTTTGTCTGTTTAATTTTGTTATCTATTTCTCTACTATGTTTGTGTATTTTCAAATTATTTAAGTCTAAAACGACATCTTTGTTCTAAGTTGAGAAGTTGTAAATTTATACGCCTAGTCATCAAAGATTTGCGTGAATGTTAGCCCATTCCACCTTGAAATATGCCATTTTGTATTAGAAAGTGAGATAGAAAGCTCTAGTATAGAGAATTGAGCAAAAAGGTCATTGAAGATGACATGATGTCATGAGTTAGCAAAAATGGTGAGAAGACATGAAACAACAACCATGAATAGAGAATTATAAGCATTGAGGAAGAATAGAAGAGTTCCAAAACAAACAATAAAATAAAAAGTTCAAAGGGAGTCGCCCAAAACCAATGCGAGATGTTGAATGTAAGTCGGTTAGATTGTTGGAAAGAAAAATTTGAGGTTTTATGTTTTGATGGAGGCTTAAAGGTAGAATCGTTAATTGATTGGCCAAGTTAAATGGGCAAATTTTGACTTTGAAAGGATGGAAGATCATCAGAGAATGAAGCTCATATGTATGAAGTTGAAATTAGACATTGTGATTTACTGGGAGTTTGTGCAATGTAAATGATTTTAAAAGGACTAGGGAAAGATTTATAGTTGGAGAAAGATGGTTATGAATTCTAAGAAATATTTTTGCCTGTAGTTCATGAGTAGAGTTTGAGTTTGCTCAAAAAAAATGTTGAACCTCATACAAATGAATTATAGTGTAAAAGAGTACACCAAGGATTTATACGAAATTTCCATTTTGGTTGGACACGAGGAGAATGAGAACCAACATGTTTCAAAGTATGTGAATGGTTTAATGTTTTTCAATTCAATATTAGATGACTTTATAATGAAAAAATTCAATATAATATGCATATTGGATGGTGCTAAAGTTAGAAGAGAAGTTAGGGCATGAGGATAATAGAAGAAGTTTTAGTAGAAAAAGAGGTGGTCATGGTCATAGAGGTTGCAATTCAACACCAAAGTTTGAGAAGATAGAAAAAAATAATGCACTACGTAGACTTTGTGAAGCTTTTAGATGATAAAGAAGATTACTTAGTTCTAGTAGGAAAAATATATATTGTTATGCATGTTGTGGTAAAGTACATACGACTTTGTAGTGTAAAAACGAGTAGAATACTCAATTATTATAAAGAGAGACATAAAGGATTGATAGAAAGCAACAACGACAACTTGGAGAAACTTGATATGAGGCAAAAATGAATCATCGTGCCATAGAAACTAGATGAAGACACATAATTGGGAAATGAGAAAGTAATTGCATAAATAAAATATAGCAAACACATTCAAGGGAGTAAGAGCTTTAAATACAACACACAACAAACAAATTAATACATTTATTATATTCATTTTAAAGCACAAATGCTAACATTGGAAAAGGCAAAGCATGTTTTACATAATCAACATGTAAATAAAAAAGTTTATTTTCTAAAAGTAATAAAGTTGATCCTAGTAAATATTATTGCTAACATTTCTTGATGATTTTTACTTGGACATAAAACCTATTTGAACAAGAAAATCTGCATCAAAATCCTCCCCTAATATTTAATTTGGTAGGGTAAGTAATGAGGATTTGTGCTTACAACATCTTAAACATGACGAGGAGTTAACAAGGTTGCAATGGAGCTTCCTTGTTTTGGTCCATAGCCTCCATGAAATTAAAAATCTTCATAGGAAAAGGAAAAGAACAATTTCCAAAATAAATGATAGAAAATATGGCAAAGAGTCTTATGAAGGTTGAGTGATCTGACAAAGATATGATGAAGTATCGAAGATCAACAAGAATGCATTGAAAAAGGAATCAAGAAACCTAGAAATGAACTTGTTGAGGATGGATGAAAGGCTCAACGAGTGTTTCAACATACACCAAGATTGTCTTCCCATCATAAAATGTCTTCCACCCCCAAACATGTAAATAATGAACATCATAAAGGCACCATTGATGCTATTAAAATGCAGAGACTATTGTTGAAGTGAATTAAACAAAATGATCAATGAGGAACGTGTGGCACCCACATTGTTGGTGAAACAAATTGATATGAAGCCCTTAAATAAGAGTTCAATTTATCTCCATCACCAATCATCAACCCAACCAGGATAAACCTTGATAGTGGGCACTAATTCAAGATTTTTCCATCTATACCTCTTCACTTTCGATCTATCATATGAGAAAATATCATACCATTGAGTATGGCAATAGAAATTTTCCTACCTAGATAGAGATTTAGAATGAGTCCTCTCACTAGGAAAGGTGATGGCCAATTTTCTTCTTGATGAACAAAAGGTGTGGATAGTTGAAGAATAGATGAAACTTCAAAGTGATGGATTCAAGTTTTTTCATAGCATCAATAGACAAATATTTTTGGAAGGAAAGGAAAAAAAACTACTTTTTTCATCGAAGGTAGACTTATCTCTTTATATCTTCATTCAAATTTCTAGTGTAGGCATTGGTTGGATGCATAATTAAATTCTACATCTAATGAGTACCCACTTTGCATACTTTTGATAAACCTTTAATGAGAAAAACTGGAAATATACAAAATAAACATTTTTCATGTATTTCCAGTTTTTCTCAATTTGTAGTATTTTTTCGATCACTTTGTTATAGGGTTTCTTAAATTAAAATGTCACTTCACAATGATTCAAGTTCCATTGCAATTATTTCACATGGATATGCAAATACACATACTCATGTACAACTCCATGAGTAATTGCAAGCGTTATGGAGACATGTGTGTTAAGATGTGCTTGTTTAACCATAAACAATATCACAATATTGTCACCCAACCATAGCCATGTAGCCACCCTCAAACACCAGAAACTTCACAGATAGAATAATTATGGAAGCAGTACCAGACCCAACAGATAACCAAGAGATAGTGCACCTTTCTCCAAAGGTAGTGCATCAAACAGAAAGTCCAAAAACTGTAAACGAAGACCAGCTCCCAACTACAGCCATTGCAGGTGCACTCCTACTCTAGACTTGTGCACTACTTATCTTGAGTGTGAGAGTGTGTGACCAAATGAGCTCAAGCGCCCTCTATTTATAGTGCTCTTTGTCACCTGTCCAGGTCAACTTCTTCTTTTAGAGGCTAATACTTCAATATTAATTCTTTTGTTGAGTCAACTTGTCTTATAGGGTTTCTACACATCTGTTTAGGGTTTCTCTAGCTTCCAGAATATTCTAATCTAGTGAGAGGTTACACATGGAGGTTGATACCTCCCGCAACTAACATAATATCAACACTCCCTCCTAGCTAGGGAGGTATTAACAAGTAGAATCGTCATATCCACACAAGCTATCCCATGATCACGTAGATAAAGTCACGAGCAACATCACCACTATCAGTATCATTTGATAGCATCATGGTATCAAAAGTATATCATCAACTGCATCATCTCTCGAGGCCATACTCCATCTGAGTAATCTAACATGATGTTGAATAAGTCGTGTTGAACTCAGCGCACTCAATAGACTATCACAAGGACCATTCTTCTAATCTGGACATATATCCTAGAAGAATGATTGTCCCAACAAATGTTTGGATCAATAGGTGCATCATTCACAACCTTGTAATAAAGGTTTGGATCAACATAGCTCTTGGAAAATCCAAGTCTCATCAAGTAACTATCAATTTGTGCATACTAATCTCTTGGAGCTTGCTTGAATCCATACAAGCTCTTCTTTAATCTACATACATGGGTATCTCTCGGGTGTACCTAAAAACCTCGAGGTTTATCTATGTATACTTCTTCTTCAATTACTCTATTGAGAGAAGTAGTGTTTACATCCATCTAATGTAAACTCCAATCCATGGATGCTGCAAGAGATATGATGGCTCTGATAGAGGTATATCTAGAAAATGGAGAAAACGACTCATCAGTATTCTCCCTCTGATTGGGAGAACCCTCTAGCCACAAATCTTTCCTTGTATTGATCGATACTCCCATCTACTGCATGCTTTATCTTGTAAACCCATTTTGAAGTTACTATCGACTTTCCTGCAGGTCTAGGCACAATTTCCCATACATCATTTTTCATGATGGATTGATATTCTTCCATCATAGCTTTCTTCCATTCATTCTTCTTGACTTCTTCCTCAAAAGTGGAAGGTTTTGCATTGACAAGACTTCTCATGAGTGTCGCTTAACTAGAGAATCTGTTGGGCCTCTTTCTTTCCCTGAAGGTGCCACTGGGAGATTTATGTCTTTATGTTTCTTGTAAGGTGGATTCTAGCCATGCTGGTCATTTTCAGTTCTTGGGTACAACCACTGGTTCTACAAGTTCAAGTGGTTGGTTTGGTTCTTCATTGGGATGTTCTGGTGAACATGTACTTTCTTCCTTGGGCTATTCATATTCTTCTTCATCATTGTAGTCTATGAGATCTTATATAGATTTCTTGAAGGCAATATTCTCATCAAAAGTTACGTCCCTGCTGATTTCAATATTCTATTGACCTAGGACATAGATTTTGTAAGCTTTTGATGTATCACTATATCCAACAAATATGCCCTTATTTCTTGAAGGTTCCAACTTCTTCCATTTGAACTTGGGAACATGGATATAGACAGGACACCCAAAGATCCTTAAGTGTTACACACAAGGCTTCTTTCCTGAGAAGGCTTCTTCTGGAGTCACGTTCTTCAATGTACGATGAGGACTTCTATTCTGAATATATATAGCTGTCATAGCTTCTTCTCCCCATAGAAAGATGGATAGATTTTGGTCATTCATCATTGCCTTAATAGATTCTTCAATGAAATTATTCTTTCTTCTGCTACACCATTATGTTTAGGATTATGTGTGATAATTAACTCCCTTCTAATCCTAACTGCTTTACAAAAGGCAACGAGTTCCTTGGAGGTGTATTCTCCTCCATTATCATATATTAGCATCTTGTTCTTCTTATTTGTCAAGTTTTCTACTTCAGCCTTGAATTCTTAGAACTTGCCAAATACTTCATCTTTTTTCTTTATCAGATACATCTAAGTCTTTCTTGAGAATTCATCTATGAACGTTACATAGTGAAGAGAGCCTCCTAGAGACTTCATTGGCATAGGGCCACATACATTTGAGTGTATTAGATCCAAGATCTCCTTGGATCTATTCTCACTTGTAACATACCCAGCCCCTAAGTATCGTTTCTAGGGATGGGGCATCAAAATTTCGCTTACTCTCGCCGTCTCGAGTCATCTCTCCAAGATGATTCATCCTCTTCCACTCACCCGTAGCTTTCAAACGACTATCACCGATCTCTAATCCAATCTCTGCCTCGCAAGATATGACCTCCTGAAGTTCTTTAGGCGTTATTAGTTGAGGGCCACATGGGTCCAACTCGTTCATACCAACTTCAAGTTCCTACCTCGTGTAGGGAAGTTTCACCCACCATCCAAACCAACGACGCGACTTAATACTCATCTAACATACAAGCTAGAGGAGAAACGACATTTGGCGTTGAACACCCCTTTTCTCTTTTGCACGCATGTCCTTCGGAGTCCTAAATTCTTGGACTTCCGAAATGTTTCCATGTAGCTCTGGTCTTCGACCCTTTCAACTTATCCTCGACACCACACTCCAAATCTCCAGAATCCCAAAGTCTTGGATTCTCGAAGGGTCCACTCTCTTACTTGGTGTCATACTAGATATGAGGGAAAATACAGGTGGGTCCCTCATACTCCTCCCACCAAATGGACTAAGCGGTGAGTGCCAGGTGTGATACGCGAAAAGGCAGAGGTGACACGGGGCCCCTTCAGTGAGTGATATATTAATGGGCTTGTAGGGTTTACAGAATGCACGAATCCAAGTGACACATGGCATGTTAATCATGGGTCCACGTCACCCTCGATGACGTCCCTGGGCCACATCACTCCAGACCAATAGCCTTCCAAGCCCTTCAATATCACAGTCAAGGTGTTTCCATGTAACCCCTAGATCGATGACCTTTGTTACTTCATAACTTCAACGTTCGGGAGTTTTGCGATGCAAACTCATCTTTTGTCCCGGAGTTGGTTAGCATCGGGTTCACCACAGCCTAGATCTTATGATCAAGAAAAGTCCTGAAGCATCCTCGGATCACCGAATCTCGTTACTTCAAGCTTTGGATCTTATCGACACACCACACCTCAAATTCCTCATAGTGCAAAGTCTCTCGACTAAAGGATGTGGTGCCACTCATCCCCTGTATGTCGACAACTGAGATTTACTCCGACGTTTGCGACTTTGGGAGTCTTCGCACATTGAAGACTCTCGTCCAACTTCCTTCGGAGTGTCAAGCCTTCGGACCCTGAAATCTCCTGCCACATGGCCTCCACAATAACACTATAACTCGACACGTGGATCCCCATGTGCTCTCGATGTTACACACACATTCCCTCGATCGAACGGTCGAGAGGGGTCCCAAAGGATCCATAGATCCACGGTCGACATTACTTCATGACTCCTACCTTCGGGGATTTTGACATTAAAACAACCCTGTCCTTCCGAAGTGCTCAATGTCGGACTAACTACATCGTAGATCTGAAGGTTGGGATAGTTCTCAGGCATCCTCAGATCTACGACCCAGATTAACTTCGGGCTCTGGGACTTCAAAGGATTCATCTCCCTTTCGACGAATACCAAAATTCATCGAAATCATGAAGATTGAAGGAGTCAAGGAGTTAATGCATGTTCTCTTTCTCTAAATCCAACAGTCATGATAGACCTTGTATCCTCCCAAACGAATCTCGTCAGGTCATCTTCCAAACGAAAGGAACTCCTCCCTTTCAAGAACTAAATCTCTGCAGACTCTTTTTTGGTCAGGTCCTTTCCAAACTCTTGGTCTTAGTTACATGCCTTCAATAATCTTGGACAACAAGCATATAAATCACAATTTCATGTGAAATCATTTTATTGTTGTGCAAAATTCAAGAGGAAAATTTTCATAATCTAGCACAATACTTATTTGTGCAATACGTGGATTTGCATCCACATGGTTGTATTTTTACGTGGCTCATTGTTTTTCCAGGACATACACATTATGTGCATGATCCCAATCAATAGGGTATGAGAATCCTCACGTCCCATCTTCCTTGTGGTCACTCACCCTCCAGGCCCAGGCTCAGGCATCCCCTTCTCTGCTATACAGTTCCTCAGGTGATCCATCTTGCCTTGCCAAGTTTTTCTCGCACAAGCATATTTTTTAAAGACTTCATTGAGCCTTACAATCAAGGCATCCCTTAGACTTGCTCTACCGAGGCATCCCTCCGACTTGTGTTACCACAACACAACATGTTCTAAGGTGATCAAGGATTACCAGAGGGTCTCTTGTCCCAATCAGTAGCCTCTTTCATGCTTTCCATATAGATAGCCTTCACATGTCCTCCCTATAAATATCTTTTTTGTTTCACCTGTATCACTGGTATACAAAAATTATGAGAAATTATCATCAATTTAAAATTTAGAATTTTCTTGCAAATCTGTTACCCACATATTTCCAAATTCCACATTTATTTTCAAACTTGTTCCACACAGGAACCAAATTCACAAGTATGGGACTTTCCTTCCCATAGAATTTTAGCTCAGCGGGCAATTGGTCTTCCTTATGGGCTTACAACACTACCATATCCAGGACCCTTTTCTTCCTGCAATTTCAACATTCTTCATCCAAACAAATTGTTAGTTTTCATGCACATTATATTTTCAAAACTATGGATACTAATATTCCAAGTCATTTTCATCCATTCAAGGGTACATATAAAAAGGAAATATCATTATTTACGTATGCATCCTTTCAACATATTAAATTTTCCAAATACAATTCAAATATCAAATGATTTTAATCAATGTGCCAATATTCATGGTCACATTCATACCCAATGCACCCTTGCATTGATTTCAAGTTTGACACACTTTATGACAAGCACTTTTCCATGGTGTGTTGGAGCTTAACCAACCTCTTCACCATATGGCTTATTCATTCTCGTTCATTATTGCAACAGGATTGTGCTTCCTTCTATAGGTTGATCATGATCCCAACTCAACACATATGAAACTACAAGTTGCTTTTGAATGCACCCAAGTATTATTCCTTCATTAGTAACCAGGGTGCCAACACTCATGGCCACCCAAATTTTCTTTTCTTTAACACTACACAATTAAAGTGGAGTATTGGAAGGTCCTTCTTCCTAAATGGAAAATCCATTGTTTTTCTTCTTATGCAAACATGCATTTCCTCAATGCATCGTGTGTAATGTGTTAACTACAAGCACCTTTATTTTCGATCTCCCTAGACTAGTCATTGTACCCATGGTACTCCTTACTCTTGCACGTTCTTGCAAGGATTATATCCCATCCTTGACTAGCATAGACTCCCTCTATCTATCGTTCAAATTCATCCTTCCCGAATCTTACCCCGCTTGGGTAGTAATGGCATACAACAACCACTCAAAGGAAAAATTATTTGCCTAACTTTAAGATAATGAAAACTTTTCAGAAGGGTTCTTACCAAATTCCTTCATACGTTATATGGATACCACATAGGTATGAACATTTTTATACTTGTTTAGGTTGTTAGATCCTTCCCTAATATTACCTCACCAGTGGTTCTTTAGAGGGACTTTTAAATCCTCTTCAACAACCTTTCAATAGCAGCCTTCTTGCATTTATCCTTTATTAGAGGTTATTTACCATTGGCATATGTCCTTTTCCAATAGCTCCAATAATTTCTTATGCATGGAATACATCATCATATATATATATAGTCATCATGTAAAACAAAAATGCATGTGTCATAGCTTCTAAATCAATAAGATGTTTTCAGATATGTCCTAGCATATCTTTATGCGCGTCATCACACTATCATATATATATATATATATATATATATATATATGATAGTGTGATATATATATATATATAGTCATCATGTAAAACAAAAATGCATGTGTCATAGATTTTAAATCAATAAGACATTTTCATATATGTCCTAGCATATCTTTATGCACTTCATCACACTATCATAAATGTTTCCATGAATGAAACACAAACAATTTTCAATTGTTTCTATAGTCATACAACCATAATCACTATGATGTCAAAACACTTACCTGCATTAGTAAATCAATCTCTCTTACCAGTGAAATAGAATAAACAACAAGGAAAGGGTCAAGGAACTCTTCCTTGGTCCAACTCCTTCTACACAACCCTGGACATTCATTCAAACTGAGTTATTTTCCAAGGCCTCACCACCTTTACTTTATATGGCTCAACCAATCCCATTCATTCAAACTTACTTGTCTATTTATTTTCCTTTCTCCAACTGTACTTGTCTCCACGGTTGTTCTTTTAAGCCTATGACTCTTGTTAAACAATCCAGAGTTCTTAGGGTGAGAAAAGTGTTCCTCCTTTTCTCCTTTGCTTATGCAATCTAATTCTTATTGTGATCTTCCTGCTCTTTTCCTTGAGCAGCCTTGGTTAGGCTTATCCTAAATCTTAGGATACATCAACATGCTTTAATAGAAAACCTTTTGTTCATACTGAATCATGACCTTGTGCATGTTTCACATTATCATTCAGTTATCAGAATGGTCTACATTCGTTTGTTTGTTTTCCACTCACATATTTTGTTTTAGAATGTAATCCAAGATTCTTATATAAATAGGATTGTATTCCACTGCTCAATTCTCAACAGTCATTAAGGTTGTGACTATGTTCTCCTGAAAGAGTCTTCACACAGTTCATTCACAAGGAACTCCTTCAACATGCAACTTCCTTAGTGCATATCCTTCATTATCTATGATAGCTTCAACCTTGAGTTAGATTCATCTTTACCACTTTAGTTGTTTACCAAATACTCCATAAGGAATATAACCGTGCATTCCTATGATGTATTCCAAATACACATTAAAAGCATGTCCTTTATATGTTTAGCTTGCTTTCAGACTGTGCTTCCATGCACTTAATTACATACTTTAGCATGTTTTGGGTGTGTACCCACCACATGCACCCTTTATAGTTCCATTTCCATGTCAATTGAAAATTATTTAGTTCATGATTGTTCACAGTCATATACATGTGGTCTTCAAAATAGTTTTCAGGTTGTCTTTTATCATGACAACCGAGATTCCTTGCTCATTTATTCTTTCATCTACTTAGACTAGCTTTTCCTAAGGGAATGGAACTCACTCCCCTCAAGCTATTATTCAAAACAAGACTTTCACGGCTCATCAGAATAGATTCATCCATGCATCCATGGTATTCATTCAATCTTGGCAAGTGAAAGTATTGCCTTACATTTCACTGATCCAGGCAGTCATATCGTGCATGTAGTATACATATATTCTTACATCATACATGTGTATCACTCACACATTTAACATTACTCAAATCTATTTGGTCTTAATATCAATCTTCATATCAAGGAACCTCACATTGCATTAAATCCATGCACTCAAGCATATACTCACATAGCCCAAACATTCATCATGCAAGTTCATTGCTTGTACCCCTTTATATGTCCTCCATGGACATATAAAACTTCCAGATCCTTCTCCCAAGGATCTTACTGTCATTCTCATGACAAGCTCCATAGAGATACTCAACATTGAGCTTCCCTCTCGGTTGGGAACTTGTAGTCATTCACATGACATCCACCTAGCAGTTTAACGGACATAGTCATAACTATGTTTCCCTTTCTACACGATAACAGCTAGCAAGAAAACACTCTTGCCTCAACTTCCATGAAAACATTTCCCACTCATAAATACAATCTAGGCAATTATAACCATGCCCAAGGTAACAAAACCGCCAATCTAGCTTCCAACTGGTCTTGTTCAACAGACCTTCTGATCAAGGAAATCCTTTTCTAGATTTCCCTCACTATGGTCCAACTATATATATATGGCTACCATCCACCACGAGATGTCAATATGATCCACTGGGCATCTAGAAGTGCCCCAACACTTCCTTTACCACATTCAGGTTCAACATTTAATTATTTGTTTTACCTCATTTATAACAAATTTTAATGTCTAATAACATTTGGACTATTTCCTTACATCCCAAATAAAACTTTGAAGTATGTTACTTACTAAGTATTCTAGTTCATAACTCCAGAGTATCTTTAGATCATAATCATTCTTAACCATTACACCTAGAATCCTTCCTTTTGTTCAGCAACAACCAGGGATGGAGGTCACTCTCCTCCTCCCACAAGAATTCTAGCATATTAGTTTCCTATCCACCAAGCAAGGGAGACTGTTGTAATTTCTCACTCAATCACCCCATATTTCTACATCTTTGTTTATCATCTTGATTATAAAAACATTGTCCAACAATTCTTGTACCCATAAACAAAATTTGTTGCTCAATTCCTTTCGAAACCCGAGAGTTGCACATGCTCTCCCTTTTCAAAGAACAGTCACCAAACTCATTCCTTTTGCATAGACACATGCTTAAGTTAATAGGGATACACACTCCCATAGCACAACCATGAGCTTTTGAACTTGTTCTAGTCACTTCATTTCTACCTTCATGAAGGTTGTCCTCAATCTATAGGGTTCCTTTTTACTTGCTTACTGGGTTATTCCAACAACAATTTCCCTTCATTATAGGTCAAGTAAATTGACCTTACCACTTCCATCAATCCCTTGATCATGAGGTATCATACACATATGCAGGGTTTAATCTTTCATTAAAGAAGTAATTATTACTGTTATGGATCCTTTCAATCCATTCACATCTAAGTCTTACTATTAATGTCCATCAGCATAATCCCACTCCTATAGAATTGGCCATCATTTCCGAAAATAAATGGTAGGATTCCTCTGCCAAAGACTAGCATGATTCAATGTCATTGGGTAAAATCCCAACTGAATTTTAATTTTCATCCTTCTACTCAAGGAAATCATGCAGATAATTTTCGTTCGACAGTAATATTCTCAACATGCTCATCTTATCCTTGGTAGCCTAATCTTATGATTGTACAATAGCACGCACAATTGCAAAGTGAAGTCAACTTCTTTATTTGGAAACATTAGCAATATACAGTGCAGATTTCCAAAACATCTATCAACAATAGAAGGCTTCATTCCTTTCTTTAGTAGAGGTTTAACTAAGCCTCTTACGAATGGGCAAGACAAGGTGTCACCCCTAAAAGTTCTCTAATACTATTTTTATACGATTTGTGCATGAGCCAAAGCAGGCCAAGTGTTGTTGCCATGTTCTAATACCAATTTGTAACACACATGACCCCTAAGTACCATTTCTAGGGATGGGGCATCAAAATTTTGCTTACTCTCATCATCTCAAGTCATCTCTCTGAGATGATTCATCCTCTTCCACTCACCTGTAGCTTTCTAAAGACTATCACCAGTGTCTAATCCAACCTCTAGTTCACAAGATATGACCTCCTAAAGTTCTTTGGGTATTATTAGTTGAGGGCCACATGGCATCCACATGGGTCCAACTCGTTCATACCAACTTCAAGTTCCTACCTCCCGTAGGGAAGTTCCATCCACCATCCAAACCAATGATGTGAATTAATCCTCATCTAACGCATAGGATAGAGGAGAGTTTTTCGTTCGACACTTCAGATCTAAACATCCCTTTTCTCTTATGCATGCATGTTCTTCAGAGTCCCAAATTCTCAGACTTCTGAAATGTTGCCACGTAGCGTCGACCTTCAGTCCTTTCAACTTATCCTCAACACCACAGTCAAAACCTTCAGAGTCCCAAAGTCTTGGACTTCTGAAGGGTCCACTCTCGCACGTGGTTTCTTACTAGATACGAGGGAAAATACAAGTGGGTCCCTCATACTCCTCCCACCAAATGGACTAAGTGGTGAGTGCCAAGTGTGATACATGGCAAGGCAGAGGTGACACGAGGCCCCTTCAGTGAGTGACACGTGTCATGTATTAATGGGCCTATAGGGTCTACAGAACGCATGAATCTAGGTGATATGTGGCATGTTAATTGTGGGTCCACATCACCCTCGATGGCATCACTAGGCCATGTCACTCTAGACCAATAGCCTTCCAAGCCCTTCAATCTCAAGGTCAAGTTGTGTCCACGTAACCCCTGGATCAATGACCTTCGTTACTTTGTAACTTCGGCATTCGGGATTTTTGCAATGCAAACTCCTCTTTTCTCCCAGTTTTGGTTAGTGTCGGGCTCACCACAACCTAGATTTGATGGTCAGGAGAAGTCCCGAAGTGTCCTCAGATTGAAGGCTCTTGTCACTTCGGGCTTTAGAGCTTATCGACACACCACACCTCAAATCCCCTAGAGTGCCAAGTCTCCAGACTAAAGGATTTGGCGCCACGCGTCCCCTGTATGTTGACGACTGAGATTTACTCCGTCGTTTGCGACTTCAGGAGTCTTCACACCTTGAAGACTCTCGTCCAACTTCGTATGGAGTGTCAATCCTCTGAACCTTGAAATCTCCTTCCACGTGGCCTCCACACATGGCAACGTCGTCACTAGACACGTGGATAACCACATGCTCTCGATGTGACACACACATTCCCTCGATTGAACCACTGAGAGGGGTCCCAAAGGATCCATAGACCCACGGTCCACACTACTTCGTGACTCCGACCTTCATGGGTTTTGACGTTACAACACCCTTGTCTTCATGAAGCGGTCAACGTCGGGCTGACTACATCGTAGATCCGACGGTTGGGATAGTTCACGTGCATCCTTATATCTACGACCTAGATTAACTTCAGGCTTCGGGACTTTGGAGGATCCGTCTCCCTTACGAAAAATACCAAAATTCATTGAACTTGCGAAGACTGAAGGAGTCGAGGAGTTAACGTCTGCACTCCTTCTCCAAATCTAATGGTCGTGACAGACATTGTATCCTCCCGAATAGATCTCATCTGTTCATCTTCCAAACGAAAGGAACTCCTCCCTTTCAAGAACTAAATCGTGCCATCTTTCCTGAGCTTCGTCAGCTTTACAGTACTTAGGATCTGGTGCCCGCTTTGTGCTCTTTCTCCTGAGCTTTTATACTCAGACGAGCATATGTTCACTCCTTGCACCGAGATTTCATAAGAGAAACAATGGAAACTTATATAACATCAAAGGTTCATTCATTCGACCATGAAATACATGCATAGGCATATAACTCTGAAAATAGATAAC
This sequence comes from Picea sitchensis, assembly GCA_010110895.2. Lineage (NCBI taxonomy): Eukaryota > Viridiplantae > Streptophyta > Pinopsida > Pinales > Pinaceae > Picea > Picea sitchensis. The sequence continues at coordinate 95,918 of SNQJ01S0003453.1, forward strand.
ATAATATTACCCAATTAACTCAGAGATAAGAAAACTCAGATATTCAAAACATGCATTTCAATCTAAGTGCACAGGGTAAATGAGACACTTATCTATTACAATTTATAGTTGACCAACTGATTGTGGGTGTTAGCCTCTCCACCCAACCATAAGCTTAGAGGCATTCATTCTTAGCACTCTGGACACCCTCGTGCCAAGCCATGATATCACCAGGGAAATTCCTATAAATCTCTCAGAAATTCTCTTTCTCTATCACCGCCTCTGCGAGGTTTATCATATGCCTCCTCGATGTCAATCTCCCAGCCCTCTTCTCTGAGGGGTTCTCTTTTTGTTATCTCTAGTCACCAGAACCACTCAACCCTTCACCGCTTCGCTTCTCTTCTTGAGAGATTCTCATGTGCCTTCCTTCTGCATGTGTCTCTTCTTGTATGCCTTTGTGTGTATTCTTGCATGCCTTTCTCCTCCCCAGGAAGGTTTTGGACCTGTCATGTTCCTTTTATCAGAAGGAAACTCGGGTCAGTCTGGGCCTGCAGGAAAAACTGCACCCCTGTGGTACTTCGAGCTGAAAATTTATTATCCCTTCAACCAAACCTTCTATGACTCCATTCATTGGGGTAGTTGATTGTTCAACCACCAATCCCTTTCTTATTAACTAATCTCTCCTTGGGATCAGGATGAGGCTGACTATTTCAGCAAGGAGAGAATTTGGGGTCATTTTGTCATAATGAACCCTCTCCATGGTTTCCTCACTCTTTCCTCTAGTGATATCATGGCCAGTACTTTGAGGCTTCACCCCCCACAGTCAGTGATTGGAAATATAAACAATAACACATTTACATTGTTCCCATGCCATAGCATGGTAATCATAAATAATGATTAATTACAAGCTGGGGGAAACATGGGTGTTACAATCTCACTACTTGGGAATGGCTTCTTAATATTCTTCCCAGACGCATATCCTCTACAAATACCTTCGTGTATTGATTGTAGTTCTGGTATGCCTACAACCATATGTTTTAGAGATGGAAATGGTTGATAATGAAGGTGAGCATACCTTCTATACCATTACTCAATAGGATTGAGTTCATCATGTACAAGAGCTTGAGCATTTTGACCTAGGAGTTTATACAATCTTCCTTCACGTATCCCAATAACTCTACCATCTTCTATTTTTGAATCTTTAGACCATACAAAAACTTTTCCATCGACAAATAACTATTATATCTCCTTAGTCTTCCAAGCAAGAAATAAATATTGTTAGCACTAGAAGTCACCTTCATATTGCATAAAAGGTAAGCCTAGTACCCATAAGTTTATACAGTAAATGTAAATGAGTTTTAGGTGATCAAATGGAGAGGACTCAATTATAATAACGTTCTAACTCGGAAATATGGACTAGCATGCATAAGCAATTGAGGTCTGGAATCAACTTCAGTCGGTAAGTTGGATTAAGGGTGAATAAAGGGAAGACTTTGGTGAGGTGATGCAGGAGCATCGCCAACACATCAAGTGAGTCAGCGCGGAAGCGGAGGATAGTTGGACAAGCCAGCATAAATTTTGAAAATGCTTTGGAACTGTTGCGCGGATCTTAAATGAGTCATTTAAGATAAGGCGCACTTGTATATTGTAATGTACCTTGGGTGGATAGCTCTCGTCCTTTAGTAGATAGACGACATTTAATATAGTTAATGCTGGTAGATAGGAATTTAATTTTAGATTTGATAGCTTTAGAGTCCAAGAGGGAAACCGGATATAGACACCCTCATTGTATTATTGTAGCATTAGCCTGAGCATAGAATAGAAGCAGGAGGAGAACAAGAGCATGCAGAGAGCTGTATAAAGAACACCCATGTACTGATATTTGAATTAATAGAAGAAGCTTTGATTCAAATTCATGGTTTGTGTTATTCTCTGTGTATTGATGTTAATATGCTCATGAATGTTTGCTTCCTATCATACATCTGCTTTTATATTCTGTGTATGCGATTTCATGTATGAATTGAAGTCTGAGAGGGTGAAAGGATGAGTTTCAATTATTTCTTTAATTGAGCTAGAGAATTCCTGCAAGGAGTGCAGTCGAATTGTCCGCAAGGAGTGCATTGACAGAAGAGTTCAATTAGAGATAGCTTTTGTTCTCATTTCCTCGAAGGTGCAGTTAGGCACAGTGTCGTGTAAGGAGTGCGCAGGCTAGGTAAAAGTCTCAGGGTTGCGAACCTGAGTGAAGTGTTAAAAGACTGCTGCTGCAGGAGTGCGCAGAGTTGAGGAACTTCAACACTCAGTGAGGTTGAAGTGTTGCCGCAAGGAGTGCGTGCAAGAGGTTTCCAAGAAGACTTGAGGGTCGTGAAAAAGCTCAGGAGGTATAGAACCTTGAGTAATTACCAGGGAAAGCATAGGGAGTTGGTGCCTTGAAAGATTGCAAGAAGCGTAGCAGGCTTGCGAGAAGGCGGGAGTTTCGTGGAGAGCAACGCAATCGTTTCGCAGAATCATCAAAGGGAGAACGGATGGTCGAAATCCTCTGAGGAGATTTTGTGAAGTGTCGAGTGTTGTTGGATCTTGCGGAGGTGCAAGGAGGTTACGGCGAGAACGTTCGAAGGTTCAAAGCTCAGGAGGGGCAGAGACGTCGATCCGAGTCACAAGGACCGTCGGATCTACACGTGATATCGTGTATCGGGGATTCGCGAGTCGAAGCTCTGAATTGTTGCAACGAGAATTGCGATATCGCGATCCGTGATATCCCAACGAGCCCAGAATCGTTCATTGTTGAGGATGCGTGTCAGTAGATCCAAGGAAGTCGGGATTCGGAGAATCGGGGGTTTCGAGAACAGAGAAATCTTGTCGCTCGGAATTGCAAAATGCGATATCCCGACGGAAGAGTTGTGTGGGCCACAGCAGGAGTTAGTGGAGTACAGGTGGCGTACCATATCGAGGATCGGAAAAAGAAAAGTCCCAAATCCATTGACATCAGGATTCGCGATCCCGCGAATCACGAAATCCCGATAGAAGTGACGGGAGTTAAGGTGACAACTCGCACGTGCGTCAGAGTTTCGTCACATCGGGTATTAGGAGTCGGTAAATCAAAGTGCATGATATTGTGAGTAGAAAAACCGCAATAAGAGAAGTCCCGATAGATATGGGAAGAAGTCACCGTTGACTGGCCATCGGGTCTCGGGGATTTGAGGGCCCAGTGATAGACAGTGAACTTGCGAAGCCGCGAGTTCTGATCCTCTGATAAGTAAAGAAAGGGGATTGCGTGAAGAGATCTGTGGGAGCAGATTTCCCGATAGGGAAATAGAAGGACCAGTTAGTGTTCTCTGGGCCAAGGAAAGAGAAGATCCTGTGAGAGCGGGTGCGCCTGCGGGTGTGGTTGCGTCAGAGTGGTATCAGAGCCCAGAAAGATTCTTTGCTTTCTGTAGCAGAGAAGAGAAGTCACCATGCCGCCAAGGAGAGAAAGAAAATCACCTGATCCAGAGGATAGGGAGGTGACAAGAAGAGGCAGGCAGGTAGCAAATCCATAAATGGAGAGACAGATGCGTGATCTCTGAGCTAGACTTGAAGACATGGAGACAGTGCAAAGACGCACAGCTAGTCCAGGGGATCTTAGTGATTCCGAGAGTGAGATAGAAGTTGAACACGATGAGGAAGTTGCAGCCGAATATGTAGCCAATGAACGTCTAATCAAAGCTATTGCTAGGATGGGTGCAAAAGCGAAGATGGACATTCTAGTTTACAAGGGAAATCTGGATGCAGAAGAGCTTCTAGACTGGATTAGAGCTCTTGACACTTACTTCGACTATGAAGATATCGAAGAGGACAAGAAAGTCAGGCATGTTGTCACGCGCTTGAAAGGACATGCAGCATTGTGGTGGGACGAGCTACAAGCTAACAGACGTTGCAAGGGCAAGCAGAAAATCAAAAACTGGGATAGGATGATCGCAAAGATGAAGGCGAAATTCATCCCGAGAGACTATCAAATTACTCTGTTCAGGAGGATGCAGAACCTAAGACAGAAGTTGATGATAGTGAAAGAATATACGGAGGAATTCTATCGACTGAACATCAGGGAAGGTCATCGGGAGAGCGATGATGAGAAGGTTGCTAGATACCTGAATGGTCTGAGATACGACATTCAGGATGAATTGAGTATGGCGACCATTCGAACCGTGGAGGACGCCTATCAGATGGCTTTGAAAGCTGATGAAAAGCTGAGCCGTAAGCAAGGTCAAAGAGGTCAAGGCTGGAGCCAGCCCAGAGGCAGGGCAGTTGCCCAAGATAAATACTAGAAACCCAAGGAGGAGTGGAAGAAGCCTCAGGGTAAAGTTGAGAAAGGTGGAACCTCACAGAGAGGGCCATATGTTGAACAGCGAGGGCAGCATAATGAACAGAGAGGAGATTATGCTGACAACAACACTTTTCCTCGTACCAGAGGTAGAGGAAGAGGAAGAGGAAGAGGAAGAGGAAGAGGAGGAGTAATCACATGCTTTACATGTGGAAAGAATGGGCACAAGTCTTATGAGTGTCCAGAGAAAAAGAAGGACATTGGAGAATCTCACATCACCGAGGCGCAGAGGCGGGATGTTGAGGCCGAAGATGCAGAAGGCGGAAGATCGCTTATGATGCAAAAAGTCCTTTTGACACCTGAGAAAGAGGTGGAAAGTTCAGTCCAAAGGACCATAGTTTTCAGAACAGCTTGCAAGACCAAGGACAGGGTGTGCAAGGTCATTGTTGATAGTGGTAGCACGGATAATCTCGTATCTACGAAGATGGTAGAGAAGTTGGAGCTAGAGACGACTAATCATCCAAGCCCATATCGAGTTTCGTGGCTACAGAAGGGACACCAGGTAACTATTACTAAACAATGCTTGGTTGAATTCAAGATAGGAGGATATAATGATAAGATTTTATGTGATGTCATTCCTATGGATGTATGTCATCTATTGCTGGGTAGACCATGGCAATATGACAGAAATGTGATTCATGATGGGAGAATGAACACATATACCCTGGAGAAAAATGGGAGAACTCATATGTTGCTTCTGATAAAAGATAAGGAGGTGAAGTCGGAAGTGAACAACACAGTACTTCTCATGAGTGGGAAGGAACTTCTTACAGAGGTTAAGAAGAAGGAAGATCCAAAATTCTTTGTGGTCAGGAAGCCGAGGATTGTTCTGACTAGCACAAGAATGGATGATTTAACAGATGAGGTTCAGGAACTGCTGGAAGAGTTCACTGACATCATAGTGGACGAATTACCTCATTCGTTGCCACCGATGAGGAGGGTGAGTCATCACATAGACCTCATACCAGGAGCCAGTTTGTCGAATAAAGCCGCGTACAGGTTGACGCCGCAAGAAAATGAAGAGGTCAAGAAGCAGGTCCAGGAGTTGTTGGACAAAGGATTGGTTAGGGAAAGTTTGAGCCCATGTGTTGTTCCGACAGTACTCAATCCAAAAAAAGACGGAGGATGGAGGATGTGTACTGACTCAAGAGCGATCAACAAAATAACCATCAGGTACAGATTTCCATTGCCAAGAACGGATGATCTGATGGATTGCTTGAGTGGGGCAAGGTACTTTTCAAAGATTGATTTGAAGAGCGGATACCATCAGATTCGCATGAGGGAAGGTGATGAGTGGAAGACAGCCTTCAAAACCAACGAAGGACTGTATGAATGGCTAGTCGTGCCATTTGGCTTGACGAATGCACTGAGTACCTTTATGAGGTTGATGAACGAAGTCCTGAGGGAGTTCATCGGGAAGTTCGTCATTGTGTATTTGGATGACATACTGATTTACAGTAAGTCAGTGGCAGAACACTTGAACCATTTGGCTACAGTGATGAAGAGACTACAGCAGGAGAAGTTGTTGATTAACATGAGGAAATCTTCATTTATGAAGACAGAACTCATTTACTTGGGTTTTGTTATATCGGCGAATGAGTTGAGGATGGATCCAAGTAAGGTGGAAGTGATCAAGAATTGGCCATCACCGAGAAATATTTTTGAGGTGAGAAGTTTTCATGGTTTAGCTAGTTTCTACCAGAAATTCATCAGGAATTTCAGTGGGATTAGTGCAGCAATGATGGATACAGTGAAGAAGTGGCATAAGTCTTTTCACTGGACAGCAGTGGCTGAGAAGAGCTTCAATCTGTTGAAGCAAAAGATCACGGAACAACCAATCTTGGTGTTGCCAGATTTCCAAAAGACATTCCAAGTAAAATGTGATGCAAGCAGTTTTTCCATTGGAGCGGTCTTAAGTCAAGAAGATAGGCCAGTTGCATATTTCAGCGAGAAGCTGGATGAGGCGAAACTAAAGTACTCCACGTATGATAAAGAATTTTATGCTATCATACAGGCATTGAAGAAGTGGAGGCATTACTTGATCCCAAAAGAATTTGTATTGTACAGTGATAACCATGCATTGCAGTTTGTGACTCAACAGGAGAAGTTGAATCAGAAACATG
>SNQJ01S0003453.1:119268-135171 GCA_010110895.2 Picea sitchensis
TCTCCCTCAACATCTCACCAAAAGTCTCTAGGTATTGGAATCTCACCGAGATCCTCTCTTTGGTCTCTCACCAATGTCCTATACTCATGACATGCAATATGAGTCACATCTCTTGCTATTTCACCAAGAGTCTCTAGGTCTTGGCATCTCACCAAGATCCTCAACCTTGGTCTCTCACTAAGGATTTCTACCTCTTGGCATATTGCCAACGGTCACTACTCCTTGCATCCCACCAAGAGTCTATCTCTTGGAATATCACCAAGATTCTGTCTCTTGGCATCTCACCAAGAGTATCTGGATCTTGGCATCTCACCAAGATATTCAACTTGGCCTCTCACCAAGTGACTTCCACTTGAAGTGGATCCTGAAGATGATCCGCCCATCTCCATGGCCAAGTGAGGCTCAAGCCTCAATGGTTCCCTACTCCTCCTCATCAATCTATGATGCTCTGAAGCCCCTGCACCAACCCTCTATCTTGGAAACTTTGATATTGAAGTTGTCCCGGGTGGACCAATCACCCCTGAAGATGGTGTCCTTGAAAACTGAGTCTGAGCTCCCTTTGAATCAATACTATGAGTAAGTTGGTCCTCCTCAATTCTGTCTCCCCACCTGACATTGGATGGTGTATCAATTGACAAATAACTAACGAATGCACACTCTCTCTCAAATTGTGCATCGAACTCCTCCTCCTCGATTGTTGTTGCAGAACCACCCTGATGCCTCTTCTTCTTTCTCTTGGGACACTGTCCAACTTAGTGCCCCATCTCACCACAAGTAAAGCACCTCACTTTGTTTATGTCCTTCTTTTTCCCACTGCCAGTCTCTGGTGGATGGATCTCTCCCTTGGGACTCTGTCTCGCACCCTCTTCGATCAGTTTCTTTCCCTTTAACCAAAGAGCAAGATCCTCATCCTCCCTAGGCATATGTTGTTGTCCTCAAGACCCAGAGATGCACCTCAACTCCTCCTATACAAAATCGTCCCAAAGCCTCTCTCAAGTAGGCATGGCCTCTCGGGCAACGATGCCTCGTACAAATTAACCCCAAGGTTTGGAAAATTTGTTCAAAGTTGTCCTCACCAAAAATTATGGATCCATAATCTCTCTGACCGCTGCTAACTCATATCTGATTTGAGTGAATCTACCTAAGTATGATGTTATTGTCTAGAAATCAAGCATCTGAATGCTCCTAAGCTTCTCCTGCAGAACCATCTTTTGGTTCTAGTTAGGACTCTAGTAAAGCTTGCACAAGGGTGCCCATATCTCAAATGCATAGTCTTTACCAGTCATATGGGGAATAATGTGGTCCCTCACCGCATCACAAATAGTCCTCTTCGCCTTGATGTTATCCTTCCTGAAATATACATCCAACAATGGTGATGGTGCAGGTGCAGGTGCAGGAGGAATCACCACGAGAACTTGAAATATATCCCATAGTTCAAGGTCCTCCAAGACGAAAGTGATCCTGGTCTTCTAAGGGGACCATTTTCTAGCTTTGTCTAGTCTATCCTTTGCTGCATCTGGGACACTGACATGGTTGTCCACTAAAATTCAACATTGAAGCTCACACTGATGCGAAAATTGCAAAAGAACTCAGCCTCGCCACTTGACACACAAGCGAAAGTAAGGTTGTCCAAACGTGTCCACAAAATAGTCCTCCAACTATCCAAAAAATCTTCTCACAAGTTGTCCACTAACTCTGCCAACAATTTGTTCAAAATCTTCCAACAAGCTGTCACAAAATTGCCCACAAAATGCTCTAGAAATCAACAAAACTTTGCCAACAAGGCTCTGATACCATGAAGAAAACTGAGGTCCTATGAGGTTGCCAACTAACGTTTTTCTTTGACCTTGAAATTGGCTCTAAGTTTCAATCTTCAAAACTTTCCTTTGTTGTTTTAGGACAACAAACAGTTTAGTAACTTTTTTCCCATAGTTTTTGTAGGTTAAGTGTTCTTTAAGGTGCCCTTGCAAGTGTTTTCGTAACTCAAAGTTAACACATGCAATATAACTCAAAACAAGTAACACTTCCTCCTAATATTAACAACACAAGTAAGTCGATCTACACTCTAAGCATGCATGAAATGAATACAGGTATTTTTGGTCAACATGACCTGGGTTAACACCCCCCCCGGTGGGAAAACTAGTTTGGAATGGAAGTATATATAAGTGGTATCTAAAGCATGATATACAACAAGTACATGAAACAAATGAACCCAATACAAAGGCATCCCCTCTCAATCTATTATGCAAGTCCAAGAAGGTGAATGCGCCCAAGCATGGTGCGCCCTTCTCCTTTGTTGCTCAATCCCACTCTAGCCTTATCCCCTTGCTGCTCAAAGCCTTGTAGAAGAAACCCTTGCACACAAATATGTCCTCATGTTCTACCTCACCAATAAGACACTCCAATCAACAATCTGACAAGTAGAAGACCTCCCTGCCAGGTGTGCGCCCTCCTCCTATAGTTTACCCTCCTCCAAGCCATCATGAACACCACAAACAAATGGAAGCCAAAGCCTCCTAGAGCCCTCCATTAAAGGAGGCGCCATTTTTTCCCTCTTCCTTTGCTTCCATTCCCTTCTCCATTGTTCTCCTCTTCCTCTCCAAGTGAACAAAAGAGTGAATGAGCCTCCTTTTTCCCTATGTGCCCCTCTTAAGGAATCATAAGGAAACCAAAAAAGATCAATGGCTAGGATCATTCCAAGCCATATCTAATCCATGGTTGAGATCTCTCAAAAAGAATCTCAACTCAAAACCCACTTTGGGTTAAGTTTCCATAGTTCACTTTATGTCCTCGAATTCACCCACAAAGTGAATTAATAGTCACTTTTCACTCAAGTGACAAATTTCACCCTTTTGACTTAGGAAAATCTCAAAGTGAAATTAGACATAAAGTATAAGGCACAATGGGTCAAATATTTCCCTCTTGTGGTTAGAGACCCACAACCACAAGGGGACCACTTGTCGAGGTACACCAAAACTCAATAGTGTGGTTCACTCATATAAGCACCTTGTTTGTAATGTGGTGTGGTTCACGTGAAGAAGCAAGCACTCCTTGGCCTCCCTACTCATTAAAAACTTATCACCGGTCGAGAACACTTCAATCACCGCACATATAATGTGATGTAATGTAATGTAGTGAACCCTCGAGAAGTCGACGATTGGAAATTTGGATGTACAACAACATTTATTGTTGTGTTAGAGAACCCTTTGGAGAAGAAAGGATTGAGAGGCTTCGATGAGGGGTGAATAGGTAATAAATTGAATTGATTCCAAAAATGGCAATTCTTTATGAAATGATAGCGATTTGATTTAACCAAATCCGGGTTATCTAAAACACGTATTGATGCGCGCTCCTTTCATACTCACGTGTATGTAGCATGTGTATTAATGAGTCATCCTCGAGGAAGGGTGATGCCAATATATAACTACTATTACCTAACTAACATGGAACTCCCTAACATGACTTGGATTAAGCATTAACATGGTTCTTTCCTTGACATGACATGGATTAGGCATTAGCATGGTTCTTAGATGACAAAAAATGATGTGGATTTTTAGTTGATTATTAGATTCGATAACCATCCCTTAGATGAAAACCACAACTCAGAAAATGTTGAACATAACCATACTAGTGACATAGTTCCAAATTCATTAAAATAAAACATAGAAAGTATAAAGTTTATCTATAATCTCTACCAGAATATTTTTCCAAACCATAATAGAATTTATTTTTTTTTGTTTGTTAATGTGGTCGAACCTGTTGGCATCGGGATTAACCTGTGGCTTGAGAAACCGTGACTCAGGGGCATCTAAGTCGTCAAAATCACTCGAGGATCGCACCCGGCCTGAGCCACACCAACCCTTAACATGGTTGGATTTTTTGTCCCCGCAGGTTTCGAACCGGTGACTTTTCAACACGGAGTGGCTTAACAACACACTCCATCACCAACTTTCCTACACCTCGGGGACAAACCATAATAGAATATTAACAAAGAGAAAAAATAATAATAATATATTATTCTTACAAGGAAAGACAAGGGGAACACATGCTTCAACGTGACAACCCTTTTCTCATATATCTATTTTCTTCAAGAAATTAAAAAAAAAAACGGATAAAAGAAGAAAGCAAGGGGTAATGAGTGAGTGGAGGCCTTCAAGTGGTGTATATAGCGTGTGATTTAGGCTGGGATTTTTATAGAGTATTCATAAGTTCTAGATGTAGGGAGATTAAGCATGACTGGAGTAGAATTTCCCTAATTTCTTCCGTCTGAACTTTTGTGCATTTCTTCTTCCATCTCCTCCTTTCCCTAATTTCTTCCGTCTGAACTTTTGTGCATTTCTTCTTCCATCTCCTCCTTTCAATTTTGAAGATTTGAAGTAATCCACAACATTACTTTGTAATTTTTATTATGTTGTTGATGTGATGTCATGTAGTCCCTTTATTGAATGTATATATAAATATCTTCTAATTATGTCTTAAACAGCTCAATAATAGAGAAATTTCGAATGATTCCTTTTACAAATTCTTAGGCTTTTCCTCCTCATGCTAATTCTCGTTAACTTTGTGTGTATTAGTCTATTTTTGAATGCCCATTATGTGTTTTACTATCGATGTATTTGTATGTTCGTGTTTATAGTTCATGGTCAACGTCTTCTTTGTATGAATAACATTAATGAAAATTGCTTCCATTGATTATCTGATTTTTTTTTATAATTTATTTTTTCTATAACATTTAATTTCTTTTACAAAAAAAATTTCTATAACATTCAATTTTTTTAATAATTTATTTTGTGTATAACATTTAATTCTATGTTATCCGTCTAAAAAATTCGAGGACATTGAGTTTTTCCTCCAATATTTTTTAAAGTGATAAAAACCCCTCAGAGGGGGAATGGTGACAAAATGATAAGAATGTTGACCACTTGTTTTGCATATACATTTTAGAAATGTGGTAACAATGCATTGTCTACTATTTTAATGGTTTTAGAATAATATTTCATATATATAATATATATAATGAAAGAGAAATTCGAAAAGCATAGATAATAGAAACCTTAGAATTCTCTTCATCTCTTCTCCAACCTTGCAGTGTATGTTATTTGACATAATATGTTATGAAGTTATTGGATTATGCTTTATGAAGTTATTGGATTATGCTTTATAGTCATGGTTGAACACGACTTTTCTTCATGCTTGTGAATAAACATGTAATGCTTTTTGAAATTTTTAATTTTATTGCCTTTAGTTCGAGACCTGAAAATTGAAAATTATTTAAAGGATTTTTTTTTGTTATTTTGACTAAATCTAGTTAGATAGTTGTAACTTAATGTATTAAAAGTATTAGTTTGATTTAATCTAAGATAACAAAGTCCTACTAAAATTGTTCATATGTTAAAATTGTTCATATGATAAAGATTTAAGTTTAGGATATGCATTTTCATTATATCGACTATAGCAATGTTTTTTTTCATCTGTTAAAAATTTAAGTGTAGGATTTACATTTTTATCTTATCTATTATACTTACTATTGAATATATAGTTTGAGTGGATCTAATGGTTAAAAACATGTGTTTCTTCCTAAAAAGTCACAAGTTCAAATCGTTAAGCAGAAAGGATTCCTTCTCCCACAAACAATTATTATTATTATTTACTCAATTATTTTTTATTATATCAATTTTAAATGACTTGTTTGTTTTAATTGTTTTAGAGTAGAGTATATTTTTGTGTATGCCTTTTCTCATATTCACTTATATTTATATTTGTTGAAAGGATTTTGTAATGTCTTCATATATGTATTTTATTAAATGAGGTGTTTTTTTAATTGTTTAGAGTAGATAATTTTTTGTGTATAAATTTTTCCATATTTACTTATTTTTGTTGAAAGGATTTTGTAACGTCTTTAAATATGTATTTTATTGTTAATTCTTTTCTAATTTTTTTAGAATAAGCTAAATATGTATTTTAATGTTAATTTTTTTCAATTTTTTTAAAATAAGCTAAATAATTTTGGTATAGCTTTTGGTCAAAGAACAAATCAGGTAATGGTCATTTTATTTTTTTCCTGCTATTTTTGAAAATTCATTCTTACATATCTCTGGCCTGATTTGGTTGAGTTCATAAAGGTATAACTACGTTCGAAAATTAAACATTTTCCTGTTTGGATACATACTGAAGGAATGAGCCCCTTATCCCATGCAAAGCCCTGAAACATAATTTTAGAAATGTACACAAGCACCCCTTATCCCATGCAAAGCCCTGAAACATAATTTGAGAAATGTACACAAGCAGTAGGAAAGGTTAATGAAGATGACCAAATTTTCATACACATTGACACTGAGTATCCTTCCAAGTTCCAACTAAGTGATGTATAATCCTTCATATATGTATAAAGTCTGCCAATATATTGAGCTCGGTGCTTACTTTCAAGGAACTAGAATTGCAAAAAAAGCCCAAGGTTATATCTCTATAGCTTGTAAGGTACCTTATTTTCATCAGTTTAATGAAGTATTATTTCTTAATCTGGTAGGAAATATGTAGTATGTCATTTTGAACATGAAATTGATGATCATATATAATCTGCTTGTAATTTGACCAGTGTTCATGTGCCCATGCTACATCTCAAGGATGAAATCAGTTCCATCCGAGGGATAATTCTTCAGTTCCAAATGCTCTTATGATAATGATTTGATAGCAGGTATCACATAGGTAAGGATGACACATTTGAACATACAATGCTTTTATCTCATTTTTCAATTATTTATTATATCTTTTATACAATACAATTTTACATAGTTGATATTAAGTTGTGCATTATGATTTGTGTTCCAATAGGTCAAGGGTTCACTTGCACAAACGGTGAACGGTCATAGTTGATATTAAGTTGTGCATTACAATTTCTTTTCTGATAGGTCAAGGGTTCACTTGCACAAATGGTGAACGGTGGTGTCAAATATGAACTAGCCAAATGAAGCTCCAACCTATGCTTACAAATTGAAGTAATTTTGATTGGTACAACTCGCATGAATTATTGTCTCGTAGGCCCCTGGAAATGGGTTTATACTCATTGGATTTGTTTTTCTGCAAGGATCATGAATTTGAAGTTTGTTTTGTGATCATAAGTCATTTGTAAAATTATTATTCTGGATTGCCATTAATGAGTTGTTAGCGCATTGTTTTGTGTGTCGAAGAGGGTGTAATTGAGCTAGTTTAGAAATTGGTCGACTTTATAGTCAAATTTCTCATAATTTTGCAAGGATTTCAATGGTGAACTCATTCTCTTGCTTTGAGTAATGGAATTAAAGAGAGTCCATTAAATTGGTTTTTGTGCGCCATATTGTAATATAATTTGGTATTTTGAGATTATGGAGAAGAGTCATACTCTTAAGATGAAGTGACATATGTCATCCATATGTGTTATCTCATTATTATTCAAGTTATTCATCAATATTAATTAATTTTATGGACAAGTAAGCATATTCACATGTGTTTTTGCAAATAGTCAAGCAATCATTTATATTATGAATATGGTCAGATGTTTATGTGTATTTAAGAGTTATTTTTGCATCTAAGGATTTTCGGATCAATTTGGTATCAGAGTTGGTTTTGACGTGTATTTGCAAGTTAATGCTTACGAGGTCTAAGTTCAAGAAAGGTGAAGGTACTCTTGAAGAATTTAATCCTGAAATTGAATGTGTATTTCGAATAAAAGAAATGAAGCATGAAGATGTTCTTTCTGAGGCTGATAAGGAGTTTTGAAAAATGTTCCTTGAGATGACAACCATTGTGAAGGAATTGTGCGAAGACCTAGAAAAATGAAGAGCAATTGCTCATCAAAATGAAGATGATCCAGTTGAAAAAAAGGAGAATGTGAAGAACCTCCAGGGTATCCTTCATCCCCATCATCTTCATCATCATCATCTTCTTCTTCTTCCGATGAAAGTAAGCATTCTTCTCATAAGAGGAAGAAACATTCTAACAAGTCTTCTTGTTCTCATGATCTACCTTTGTTAAATCTAGATGTAAAGTTTGTTTTGCCTACTTATGATGGAGAGTTGAATGTAGAGAACTTGGATAATTGGGTGAAACAGATTGAAGTATATTGTAGGGTACAAAAAATCATACAGGATACTTCAAAGATACAGTTGGCTACTCTTTGTCTAAGCGACACAGTCTTTATATGGTGGGAGAGTCAGACACAAGTTGATCTTATTCAACATGGTAAACTCATTTCTTCCTGGATTGAATTTGTTTTTGCATTAAGAAAGCAATTTTATCCTTTAGCTTATATGCAAACATCAATGATCGCTTGACAACATCTAAGGCAAGGAAAAGGGAAAAATGTTCAATTTTACAAATAGGAATTTAAGAGAAAGGGATTGTCTTTTGGAATTCCATTACATACTCTTGAGACTCTTCTAAAGTATATCGGTGGTATGCACTCATATCTTCGCCATACTATGTTGATGTTTAATCCTACAAATTTTGATGAAGTATCAGTGCAAGCTACACATCTTGAAGCCAACAAAGGAAAACATGTTGAGGATGTGTCAGAGGAGCCACATGAATTCGAGGAGCATTCAAAGTGAAAAGGGAAGAGTAAGAAGACAATTATAGTGAAGAAGGATGAAGAGAAGAATCCTACATGTTCTCACTATGAGAAGAAAGCACATGATGAGAAGCATTGTTGGAAGTTCCATTCAAAATTGAAGACGAAGTGGGATCAGCCTAGGAAGGATAAACAAAAGACAATGACAATGGTGTAGGATCTTGGATTAGATTGTGAGGATGAAACTAAGGTTACAACTATGGGAATCAAAGTTAAATATTTTGTTGCAAGTTTCAGTTCGCGTACTTCTTCTTCAAAGGATAATGTAATTCCTGATGGAAGGAAAAGAAACGACTTGTTTCTTTTACGAGTTATCTCAAAGCACACTAAGATTGATAGACTTGTTGATAGTGGATCACAAGTGAATCTTATATCAGAGCAAGTTGTTCAGAATTTGGGATTGGAAACTAGGCCTCATCCGAGACCGTATCCTTTAGGTTGGATTTGTGATAATGCTCAGGTACAAGTAACTAAGAAATGCAAGTTATAGTTTGCGATCACATCCAATTTCATTGATGACGTAGAGTTAGACATTGTTCCACTTGACATTTGTTGGATGGTTTTGGGAAGTCCATACTTGTATGGCAGGAAGGCCATTTTCTACAGGGAACAAAACAAGTATCATCTCTTCGAGGATGGGATTGAGTTCATTGTGAGAGATCATCAGATGAAGACTAATTTGACAATTGTCACTATAGGGCACATGCTAGTTAGTGCTAGTATCCAGGATCTATATTTACAACCTACGGTTGAAAGTAACATAGGTCCTTTGGTTGATGGTGTTCCTATTAAGAAGGGAAGATATGTTGATGGTTCATTCTCTTTCACATCTGTATATTCAGTTTTGTTGATTAGTTTATTACTAATCAGTTGAATATGGTTGGCTACTACAATAATGAATGGCAGAGTATGTGAATTTAAGGGAATGGTTAACTTGGTCAGCAGTGTTATTTTAGTCTCCATTATGGTTGTGATGAGTCAAGTGCTCGTTATCCAAGCAGGAAGGATGGATGATACTGGACAAGTGAGGTGAAAACATTCTCACTTCATTTATGAATAATCCATACTTTTCGAGGTCCAAAAGTCCTTCAATGGGGAGGTGTGATCGAGGAGGATCCAGGAATGATCACAGAGATCTAGAAGGATCTAAGGAATGCTCACAAAGGTCTAGAAGGATTTGAAATGCTCACAGAGGTCCCAGGGGATCCTTAAAATCTCAAAATTCAACCGTATCAAATGATCAATAAAATGGAATAAATGCGTATATCTCGTCGTTATCTTTCCAACAGTGCAAACGGAAAGTCAAACAGAGCTCGTATGCAAAAGTTATGAGCAGTCAAAGTTTGGTCAAAAGTAAAAGTCAAACGGGTAAAAGGGTGACACATGTCACCACTGCAAGGGTGACACATGGCACAACCGTACAATCGTATGGAAATGACGTGGCCACACCCCAAGGTGCCACATGGTCTAATCATACAGTGACTGGGCAGATGTGTTGGTAGACCGTACATATTACATGGACAAATTATATGTTGACCCTTGGCAAGGGATAGCCAATGAGAGGTTGCCACGTGGAAGCCTCCCATCGGCCTATGTTGTTTATGGTTTAAAAAAATTATGGAGTCGATGGGGGTCGAACCCGTGACCTCCATAATCTTTACAAAGCATCCCCTTATGTCGCACCACCACAATGTTTCTTAACTATATACGTTGTAAATTTTATTTAAACTTTGTTAAAGTTCCATTTGGAGGGAAAAGGGGTCAAGGGATAAGCTCCCGGCCCTTGGTTATTGTGCTATCTCATACGACCACAAGGTATTGTGCGCAAGGGGTTTAAAACCATATTCCAACGTATTATATACCATATATAACCACATACACCATATATAACATATGTAACAAAACCAATGCATATGCGTGCTATGGAGAGGATCAAACCTAAAACCTTTGGGATATATTCCAGAGGCCCAACCAATATGCCAACCAAACCACATTTAACGGGATTCCCCAACGAAACATTAAAAATTGATGTCGGAAGTTGCGGAAGGGGAGTTAAGGGCTGAGCTTATTTAATGGGAGCGGATCTCAAGACTTGCACACATTCTAATGTGCACAGATTCCCATGAGGGCACATATATCTAGGTGGTACGGATTTCAAGGTATGGACTACATAGAAGTGCATGGAAGAGATTGTCTAGGTTTTTGCATTGTCTCGTTTTACGTGCCATAAGGAATTTTATCCTGATGTAGTCAAGTTTATACTCGTTGGATTTGTTTTTCTGCAAGGATCGTGAATTTGAAGTTTGTTTTGTGATCAATGTTAATTTGTAAAAGTCCTAATCCATATTGTCATTAATGAGTTTTTAGCGTTTTGTTTTACGTGCCTAAGAGGGTGTAATTGAGCTAGTTTGGAAATTGGTTGATTTTATAGTCAAAATTCTCATAATTTTGCAAGGATTTCAATGGTGAACTCATTCTCTTGTTTTGAGTAATGGAATTAAAGAGAGTCCATTAAATTGGTTTTTTATGCGCAATATTGTAATACAATTTGGTATTTTGAGATGATGGAGAACAATCATACTATCTAAATGGACTTTGAAGATGAAGTGATATGTGTCATCCATATATGTAATTTGAGTTCTTTTATTTTTTGTTGTGTTACCTCATTATTCTTCAAGTTATTCATCATAATTAATGAAGTTTATGGACAAGTAAGCATATTCACATGTGTTTTTGCAAATAGTGAAGCGATCATTTATATTATGAATCTGGTCGGATGTTTATGTGTGTTTAAGAGTTATTTTTTCATCTAAGTATATTTTTATCGGATTTTGAGTGCCTAATAAGAATGTAGTTACATTTGGCCCTGATCTTTAGCATCTCAAACTCAAAACAAAATTAAAAAATCACTATTGGACATATGTATCCACTACAAACAAAATCCCACTTACAGAAGAAAAACACATAATCTTAAAAAAACAAACTCACATAATCTTAAAAAAAACAAGCTCAATTTCTTACTAGAGTCCCCTCTAAGAGAACCTCCTCTCCTCATGGGTGCTCTTCCAGAAATTTGGTAACATCAAGACCTGCCATCCCAAATCAAAACTCTTTTCCTATTAATACAATTAACATGCCCATAAAATACAACAAAGCAGTTTGTTCAAGTAACATTGATTCAATCTACAACCCACATACAAAAACTAATTATTCAAAGAGCCCAAATCTTGAAATAACCAAACCTCTGAGAGATCTCGATGAAAACCTAGCTTAAACACTCAAAGGATCCATCAAAAACCCATATCAAGGGCATCCTATTGCTATAAATCAATACAGAAATCATTAATAGGGGAAAGAAAATAAAATCCACCTTGCCACTGATCTAGGTGGATATCAGTGGCCACCCACCTATTCCAACTAGCTCACATACAATTTTAATCTTGGCAAATTTTCTCTGGTTTTTCGGGCCCTAAACTTCCAGGGTCGTTTTGAGGCTCTAGACAATATTTTTTGGGCTCGCCACAGTCACACTATTGATCGATTTAGAATGTGCCAACAACATGTGTAGTCCTTGGATAGACCTTTCCAATGAGCTATCGTGCACCTAAAACAAAGATCGTATGCAAAATTTACGACCCCGGGAAGTTGATGTACCAACTTACCCCATCGGGGCCCACAAAAAGTCTCCCATCAGGGCACAAAGATTGGTGGGAGACTTTATGTGAGAAAAAGGTAATAGAGGAATCTCCATTATTTGTAGTTGCACCCACTTGGGGTTCTTTTAGGGATGTTATTAAGAAATAATACTACCTTGTTGGAAGTTATGATGACTTATATACAAGATGGACCACACTGCGACAGGAAATGGGCCAAACAGTGCTAGAGTTCACCAATGTATTCCATACTTTGCGCACCGAGCTGGGTATCAAAGACTCTAAGTGACATCTGGTGCTCAAGTATCGCGGCGGTCTTCATAGATACATCCAGCCATAAATGGAGATCCTAGACATCTCGTCCTTGGGTGCAGCCTATCGATATACTGTCAAAATCGAGCAGAAGCTTAAACAAAAGATGTTGCAGTTTGGGTCTGTGAACCCCTCACTATAGAAGCAGGGCAAAGGCAACCCCAACCCACAGAACAAAGGATAGAGCAAGGATGGACATCCTCAGGAAAACCAGTCTAAGCCACAAACAAAGAAGGACAATGGGAAGAAAAATAAATACACTAGGAAGTGGTGTGAGTTCCATAAGAGCTCCTGGCATAACATCGTTGAATGTCACTCAAAGCAACCATTGGTGGCCGAGGTGAAAGCCTCTTAATCAGATGTGGGTTCCAATTATGTCTTAGAACTAGAAAAAGGGAGACAAATCATTGATGCAGAACCCAGTGCCATCATTTCTACCACCAAGATCCATCCCGGTGAACCCAATGAACCAGAGGAAGGTGAGCACCTCTTTGATTCACAGATGTGGGTGAAGGGTACTCTATTGCACTTCACTATTGATAGCGATAGCTAGAAGAACCTCATCTCAGTGGAAGTCACCAAGCGGTTGGCTCTATCAACAACACCACACCCACAGTCATACACCATTGAATGGCTTCACCAAGGGAGCGATCTATGCATCAGCCAATAATGTCTCCTACCCTACGACATCATGCCCTTCAAAGATGAGGTATTGTGTGATGTCACCCCCCTTGAAGTTTGTGATGTTCTTTTGGGAAAACCTTATTTATGGAAAAGTCATGTTGTATACAAGTTTAGGCCTCGTAGTGTTATTATTACTTTGGACATGAAATTGTACATGATACCCAAGGTAGTCCCACCTACTGCCA
The DNA here is from genome assembly GCA_010110895.2 of Picea sitchensis. NCBI lineage: Eukaryota > Viridiplantae > Streptophyta > Pinopsida > Pinales > Pinaceae > Picea > Picea sitchensis. Next base: position 132,708 of record SNQJ01S0003453.1, read on the forward strand.
TTTCCTTGATCTCTTATGAGCAATGCAGGAAGGTCATCTCTCAAACTGGGAATTTTGTCTTCTTCGTGATTCACACTCAAAGTGAGTGAAAGGTTACAACCACATCCATGGCACCGTGGTAGGTCTCTCCACACAGCAGAAGCAAGTGGATAAGGTCATGGAAGAATACAAAGAAATCTTCTCCTCACCCACTAGGGTACCTATGCACTGTCAAATCAAGCATTCAATCGATTTGACCCCCRACGCACCGCTACCCAACGGGCCATTCTATTGYTGCTATTTGTCATAAAATGAGGAAATCAAGCACTAGATCCAAGAGCTACTCGAAAAGGGGCACATGCAACCAAGCTCATCACCTTATGGAAGCCTAATCGTGCTTGTGCAAAAGAAAGACAGGACCTGRCGACTCTACATTGATTATTGGGCCCTAAATAAAATCACAGTCGRGAATTGGTACCAAATTCCCCGAATTGACGATCTCTTTGACCATCTCAAGGAGGTCGAATACTTCAATAAGATTGATCTGAAGTTCGGCTACCACCGGGTCCCAATAGAGTAGACAGATGTATGGAAGATTGCCTTCAAGTCCAAAGAAGGTCTTTTTGAATGGCTTGACGAATTCCCCAACAACTTTCATGAGGATGATGGATGATATCTTGCGGCCTTTCACCAATTCTTTTGTGCTGGTGTATTTGGATGACATCCTCATCTTCAACAAGAGTTGGGTGGAACACTTGTAGCATATTTGGCAGGTTATGCACACTCTGCGGTAACACAAGTTATATGAAAATTTGGAAAAAGGCTCAATCGACATGAACAGGGTCCAATACCTCGGCTACATTGTTGATGAGCATGGGGTGCATATCGATCCAGCCAAGATCCAGGTCATTCATGACTGGCCAATCTCTACCACACTCATTTAGTTTCAAAGCTTCTTAGGCCTTGCCAATTTCTATCACATGTTCATATTGGGATTCTCCCATATTGCATGGGCCCTTAGCCAAGTGAACAAGGGTGGTGGCAAGGAAAAGTTTGTGTGGGGCCAGTTGCAACAAAAAGCGTTCAATAATTTGAAGCAGCGTGTGTGCTCAGCCTTGGTGCTCTCATTACCCAACCTCCAACAGCCTTTTGAGATTGAGACAAATGCTTCAGACTATGTTGTGGCACATCTCTCACTAATCATAGACATCATGTGGCCTATCATAGTGAGACACTATCATATATCATCTGTAAGTACCCCACTTATGACAAAGAAATGCAGTCCATTGTAAAAGTCTGTCGTTGGTGGAGGCATTACATTCTCGAGAAGGAGACAATCATCCACATTGATCATAAGCCTCTACAGTTCATGCAGACACAAGGAAAATTACAAAATGACCATCATCAGAAGTGGTTCACATACTTGCAGCAGTTCCATCTCAACATCAAGTATAAGACGGGGAGCACTAACCGCATGGATGACTACCTCAGTCGACCTCCAGTTGCATCACTAACCACAGTGCTACACTCATGTGGCCATGAGATCGTCGAATGGTCCCTACTCTATGAAAGAGATCCTGACTTCATGTAACACACCCGCCCCTTTAAAGGAGCTACTATAGTGTAAAGATTATAAATTATCATTTGTGTTCTCCCACGCGAACACGCACCAGGCGCAAGCCTCCTCCGCATGACCACTACCCGTGACCACAAGCCTAACTAAAAGGTGCTTCGTGACTTATGTTGTCAGGTATTCACATACGAGCCAACCTTGACTCACCCGACTCTCGAACTCCCAAACTAAGAACCTAGCCCAGCGCTAGCTCTGTTCCTTAATTTGTATCCATGTGACCCCCCCTTATGACTCGAGGCCCAACCCTCAAGTGGTTCGGGACTTCACGTATCGCGAAAGTGGAAATTAGTCTGTCTCCTTTCCTCGGAATCCCAAAATCTAAACTCTCGATGTCAGATCAACGATCCACAATCTCTCGCGACCCAATGACTTAGATCAACTCTTCGCGAATCAAGACTTCGTGTTTCGTGAAGTTGGAGGGTCATTCACCTCCCTTCTCCCGATCCCCGATATCTCCTTAGAAAATCAACAGTCCACACCCTCCCTTTGATCAATGGTTGCGATCAAATCGCAAACTCAGACTTCACGAGTTCTCACGACTCCTATCTCTGACTTCCCGAGTTGCAAGTAAGCGAAATGTTGATCTCTCGTCACGTATCCCTTCTTGACAGACGGCTAGGATTGTAGCGGCTCCCATCTCCTCGGGTATTCACCTCTGCTCCTTGCAAATCTTCCGAGGTCCAAATCCTCGAACTCTCTGTGTTGTAGTAAAATCTCCCTGCGGACAGGTAGATCACCTCTAAGAGCTTGACCCTAACTCTAGACAGAAAATGCTTAACATGGACACTGACTTCCTTTCAAATCTATCTAAACTAATACATGAGAAGGAAGGATGACAGAGGTACCTTTGAT
>SNQJ01S0003454.1:2645-30567 GCA_010110895.2 Picea sitchensis
TAAACACAACATTGCAATTAAAAAGAAACAGTTAATACGCCCCAACTCATACAACATTTCAGGTGAAGAAGATAATACAGACTACTGCTGGAAGCAGTGACATATAATTATATAAGATGGGTTTAATGGTGAACATGTAAAGTTCCATAAATCCGTCTCATAATGAATTTCATTAAACATCAAATAAACTAGGTTATTATTAATAATAATGTGTATTGACAACACAATAAATACAAAATACAGAACACAAAGAGGAGGAGACACCTCTGACTTTAATCGTTAACCGGAATGAAAAGCCAAACGTTTTGGTGACCTATGTGGGCGGCTAAATAGTTTCATTTATTTTAACATTATTCCCCTTTAATGCGTAGAAAAATTCTCTAGAACTCTTAAGTGACTTTTATATTTTATCATTGAAAGTGGCTTGGTAAAAATATGAGTCATATTATCATCACTATTACAATTACAATAGATTAAGTCAATTTTATTTTATTTGATAGATTAAGTCAATGTTATTTGAGTGTATCTTGTTACAAAATGATGTTGTATTTTAATATGTTTTGATGTGACATGATATGATGTTGTATTTCAATATGTTTGGATATGACATGGTACACATGATTGTTGGCTAGTTTGATAAAACTTTGGTAGCATTCATTTCATGTATCAAATGACTCTCTTAGGCATAGTGGCTTTTATGAGGCTTAGCCATGAACTGACTAAAGGAGGTATCAAATGACTATCTTCCAGGTAGTGGATTTCATGAGGCTTAGCCATGAATTGACGAAACATGCTAACTAAATATGCAATCTATGCCCTCATAGTGGTGAAATAGTTCAAACTTCCCCCCAATTGTCGATACAAAGTATTGTCCACCTCTTTTGTTCTCATGATTATAATGCTTCCATTTCCTTTGGTATGGATCTTTGTAAGATCAACTACACATTTTCCATAAAATTTTGGTAGTGGTGAGATAGTTCAAACTTCCCACAATTATCAATACAAACTATTGTCCACCTCTTTTGTTCTTTTGTTCTCATGATTCAAACAAATTCAAACTCCATCTAGTCTTTAACTGGAGCTGATTCAAACAAATTATGTGACTCCTCTCTTCGCTTATAGTCAAATCATCCCACAATATATGTGAAATTGCAAGAGGCGAGGAGACATCAAGCATAAATTCATCGCCCACCATTGTCAAGACATTGAAGGTCATCTTCTGAGTCAAGATTGAAGAGATATTAAGCATAAATTCATCCCCCGCCATTGCCAAGACTCATTGAAGGTCATCTTCTCGGCCAAGATTGCAGTGAGGCTCTGTGACCTCTGCAAGGGTTTTCTCTCGGCGTAGACCCTTCCTAAGCGCGGGTTTCACCACTCGTCTTCACCGAATAGACGAACCCATGTGACTCGGCCTCCATTGTTTGTCAGCTAGGGTTTTAACCCAACCTCTACGGCCTTCACTCACTAGTCGCCTGCGTGATTCACTAGTCAAACACCTAAGTGCGACTCAACCTCTATTGTTCATCTATTTGTGTGAAATGACCAACAAACTGACTTTTTTGCACATTGGTTCTTAGTGAACTAGTAACCAACAGACTTCTTTGTGAACCCCCTTCAGACTCCCTTTCACGACTTCTTCTCTGGAAACGTTCAACAAACAAGCAGATTCCCTTCCACTACTTTCTTCTCAGTTTCTCCCAAGCTCAACTCAGAACTCAAATGGTGGCTAGGGTTCCTACTCTGCCATGGGCTTCAACAACCAACACTTTCTCTCTTTGCGTGCAGGCTTCAACTAGAGCTCAACACAGAGAGGAAGAGACACTTGTGAGTTTAATTGTTCACGCACACATTTTATTTTTCAAGGTTTGCTAGACATACTTTTCAGGATAATGAAAAGACAAAAAAAAATCGACATTGTTTACCTAAGAACAATATCAACTCCAACCATGATTTTGTTATTAGTCCCTGCCAAATATTAGTTTGTCCTTTGACCACAAATATTTGCATAATATCTATTGTTGGAACTAACTAACTAAAAATATTGATTTTTATATAATAAAAAATACCATATATGTCATGATCTAATTGGATAACAGATTGGAGGTCTTATTGTCGGCTTCTCTATTCCCAATGTTTTATATGTTAGCATATCCAAATTTTTTGATCATATACGGTCTTTCTAAATCATATATTTTCTTATGCATTGCTCGAAGGTGGATTAATGCTAGCATTAGTTTGAATGCTTGTCTTAGCATTTTCTCGTAGCTAAATTTATCCTAAGTTTTGTTAATTATAAATATTTTTTAGTTTGTTGTACTATTGGTATTATTAATTAATTAATTTATTATTATTATTAAGTACTTAACGTGACAGCCTTAAATGTTTACCTAACATGCCTCACAACCTTAGGCCATTGGACGGTTCTGACAGCCTTAAATGTTTACCTAACAGGCCTCACAACCTTAAATGTTTACTTAACATGTGTGTTACAATATACAATCTTGTCTGTAGGAAATTTGGACAGTTAGACATGTTGTTGTAGTTTGCAGGGTTGAGATCCTAGGCCCTTGTTTTCTTCAACTTTGCAAGGTTGGTTTCCTGCATTCGCAGTTGAACCTATTATTCTATATCACAAGATGCAACAACTATCATCCCACAAAAATGTGAGAATGTCATTGGCGCTGCTTCATACGCTATGAAAACTATAGTTTCATAGGAAAATTGGACAGTAATGGAATGTATATTTCCAGTAAGTCCAATGTCTCCAACGCTGATGCCTTTAACACTACATATCATGCATTTAAGACATGATATGTACATCAAAGTGTGGCATGAAAGTGTGGGAGCATGGTGGACTCATTTACTTCCATTTTTAAAAATAAGCAGGTTATATAAATATATTAGTATTTAAAGAAGTATTGTAAATTATTTACTTTCATTTTTAAAAGTAAGCAAGTTATATAAATGTATTAGTATTTAAAGAAGCATTGTAAATTATTTACTTTCATTTTTAAAAGTAAGCATACCTTGGTTTTTATCACGACACATTTTTTAATCAAATTTACTTCAACTAAAATTTAGGAAATTACTGACACTCTTGGTGCCTTAGAAATTTAGAAATTTTTGCATGGTGTATAATCTTAGTGTTTCAAAAATTTAAAAGTTTTTTAGGTGTTGTTTAAGAAATTATTTCATAAATTCAGAGATTTTTTCAAGGTGTATAAATTTGGTGTCTCAAAAGTCTAGAAAATTTTCATGGTGTATAAACTTAGTGTTTCCTTTAAAAAAAATTTAGGTGTTGTTTCAAAAATTACTTCATAAATTTAGAAATTTTTTCAAGGTGTATAATCTTGGTGTCTCAGAAGTATAGAAATTTTTCATGGTGTATAAACTTAGTGTTTCCATGTATAATCGTGTGCCTCATAAATTTAGAAAATTTTCATGGTGTATATTTTTAATGTTTCAAAAATTTTAAAGTTTCATTTAGATATTCTATCAAAACAAAATCAAAATTCTAAAATTCCAAATTTACATTTAAAAACATTAAAAATAATATTGAATAAAATATAAATAGTTGTTTATACTATTCTTTAAGTAAAAAGTGTTATAGCATTATATAAATTAGTATAAATCTTGGTAACATGTTATAATGTTATGGACAATTCCATTTTTTAAAGTAAGCATATTATATAAATGTAATAGTATTTAAAGAAGTATTGTAAATGCCCTACCTTGGTTTTTATGAGGGCACATTTTATAATCAAGTTACTTCAACTTAGGAAATTACTAACTGAAATTACTGAAATTGCATATTTGAGTTGTTGGGTGTGTATAATCTTGGTGCCTCAGAACTTTATAACTTTTGCAAAAATTTAAAATCTTTTTAGGTGTTGTTTTAGAAATTATTTCATAAATTCATAAATTTTTTCAAGGTGTATAATCTTGGTGTCTGAGAAATTTAGAAAATTTGCATGGTGTATAAACTTAGTGTTTCTGTGTATAAATTACTATAAATCTTGGTAAAATGTTATAATATTATGGACTGATTTACCTTAGTTTTTAAAAGTAAACACATTATATAAATGTAATAATATTTAAAGAAGTATTGTAAATGCCCTACCTATTTTTATGAGAGCACATTTTTTAATCAAGTTTACTTCAAGTGAAATTTAGGAAATTACTATATGAAATTTAATTGCATATTTGAGTTGTTGGTTTTGTATAATCTTGGTGTGAAATGATTTTTTTTCGAGGTGTATAATCTTGGTGCCTCAAATTTAGAAATTTTGCATAGTGTATATAATTTTAGTGTTTCAAAATTTTAAATTTTTTTTAGGTGTTGCTTCATAAATTATTTGAAATTGAAATTTTTTTTTTTTTTTTTTTTTTTTTTTTTTTTTTTTTTTTTTTTAGAAATTTTTCATGGTGTATATTTTTAATGTTTCAAAAAATTAATAAAACAATTAAAAAAATAATTTTTTTTTTTATAGTTATATATTCTTAGTGTTTAAAAATTTTAAAAGTTTCATTTAAACATTTTATCAAAACAAAATTAAGATTCCAAATTTCAAATTTACATTTCAAAAATTTCAAAAATTATACTATTATTTCAAAAATTTCAAAAATTATACTATTATTTAAGTAAAAAGTGTTATAACATTATATAAATTACTATAAATCTTTGTAAAATGTTATAATATTCTATAAATTACTAAATTTTTTGTGTACTCGTGGTATATAAACATGACTATAAATGTGAATTCTTTTTCGTCTTCTATACATAACCAATTTCTCGTTTCTCTTTTCCTTGTACTTTATATTTCTCGTTAGTCATTTTTCAAAAAGTTGTGAACCCGGATATAGTGAATCTTGCTAGTTCCAGTGGTCTCGGGTCTAATTGCAAATGACCGAAGTGTTGTGTGCAAAATGTGTATCATGAAATTGTTGGGTGCAAAATGTATATGACGAAAGTGTTGGGTGCAAGATGTATACAAGCGAGACATGAAAAATGAAAATTAAAAATAAATATGAATGATTAATTAAATAAAATATAACATAACATTATCACATATTAATAATGAATAAGATATTTAATATTAATATTATAGGATAGCTATCATTAATTTTACTTTATAATTTATTTATTAATATTAATATAAAATGTATATGAATGAAGTGTTGGGTGCAAGATGTATCATGAAAAATGAAAAATAAAAATAAATATGAATAATTAATTAAATAAAATTTAACAAAACATTATCACATATTAATAATGAATACAATATTTAATATTAATATTATAGAATAGATATAATTAATTTTACTTTATAGTTTATTTGTTAATATTAATATAAAATAGTCTATAAAAGTATATATTCATTTTAACTCTACAGTCAAGAATGATCAATTTCTACGTACAAATCTTTATTATCATAAATAAAATCAAAATTCCAAAATTACATTTAAAAACATTAAAAATAATATTGAATAAAATTTAAATAATTGTTTATACTATTATTTAAGGAAAAAATGTTATAGCATTATATAAATTACTATAAATCTTGGTACAATGTTATAATATTCTATAAATTACTAAATCTCATGTTGGGGTCAGCGTGACTATAAATGTGAACCCCTTAGTCCGACCAGAACATCTAGTTGATCAACCCGAAACGATGAGTTCACCAACCAGCGAAATTGTTGGTTGGGTGCAAAATGTATATGACAACGTCTAGTTGACCAACCCGAACGATGAGTTCACTAAACAATGAAATTGTTGGGTGAAAAATGTATATGACAGAAGTGTTGGGTGTAAGATGTATATCAATGAACAAGTGAGACATGAAAAATGAAAAATAAAAATAAATATGAATAATTAATTGAATAAAATTTCACAAAACATTATCACATATTAATAATGAATACGATATTTAATATTAATATTATAGTATAGATATAATTAATTTTACTTTATATTTTATTTATTAATATTAATATAAAATAGTATGTACAAGTATATATCAATTTTAACTCTATAGTTAAGAAGGATCAATTTCTAAGTACAAACCTTTATTATCATAAATAAAATCAAAATTCAAGAATTCCAAAATTATTGAGAGACGTGAGGCATGCATTGCAGAAGGCCGTAGAATCTGCCATAAGTATATGTTGCCAATCCACCAGTGGGGGTAGTGGCATTCACCAGCCTTGATGAAAGGGAACCTGATGTGAAACAAAACTTTGACTGCTAAACTCTTACAAGATCGCAAGTTGTTGAGGTTTCTGATCTTGATGCCTGTGGGATTGTGATAGTAGTTGGGAGAGAAGGGTTAATCGTTGAACGCGTTGAGTGAGGGATGAAATTCACAGTGTTGGAGGTAACACGGCCATCATGGAGGTTTGTTGTTTTTCACATGGATTTTTGCATTGCAGAAATAGTATCTCTCTGCATGACGAAGATAAATCGGAGCAGCCTTCAGTCTGTGCATGTGATGTATACTAGAAATCAGAACAACCTTCACACCTCCTGATCATTCGATTCTCTGAAATTGTTGAGGATGTTGATATGCAGACTGACGGTTCTTGAAACAGATTCCCACATAACCTCGTAGAATTCATGAAAAAGAACTGTCAACAGATTAGTTGTCGAACTGCTCACAGAGAGTTTAGGTTAGAATCTGAATTTATCCAGTGGCTCATTCAACGTTGGACTTTTTTGGTAAAAGGTCAAGCTTGCACGGAATATGCGTAGAGAGCAGAGATAACCAGATTTCAAGATGTGCAATCTCTACTTGGTAATACGTCGACTTGGAAATTAATGAGGTGATCTTCATTTTTATGATTTTATAAACTTCCCTTTAAAACTCCTCTCAAAATTATAAAATGTTATATGATGTTATTTCCAAGGCAGTGAAATAGTTAATTGGCATTATAAAAGGGTATATGATGTCATTTCCAAAGCATCATATGGTGAAATAGTTGAGAGGCATATAAATTTATGGTTCCACTAATTTAGCCATCTTTGGTTATAGAACATTACATTTCCTAAAGAACATTAAAGTATGGAGGGTTAACTTTATGAAAGATTTTCTAAGATTTTTTTATTTGGGAGTAATAAGTGTATGAAAGATTTTCAACAAGTTTTTTTTATCTTGGAAGTGATGAGTGATTTCATTAAGTTATAAAAAATTATTTCAAGGGAAACTTAAAGAGTTATAAGGTGTATTCTTTTTGCAATAGAACTTAAAGGAAGATTTTGATGTGTATTTAAGGAGTTATAAGAATGTTTGCAAATACAAAATTGTTTGTAATTGGAGTTATAAGGGTTTGTTATTTATTTGAAGACTTTTTTGTAAAGGTGTTATAAGGAGTTTTTTGGAAGTTATAAGGAGTCCTCTTTGACCCACCCAAAATTGAATAAGAGGGTCTCTCTTAGGATCTTAGTGCATCTAAGTCATTGGTTATCCTGTAGATTTTTGGTAGAATTCAACGAACGATTGCTCTTCGCATGCACAACATGATACAAAATTGAATTTTGTGGCATCAACATACAAGCATCTCTCTTCCATATTCTGCATAATGGTAAGAATTGAAGAACTATTTACAATATTGCACACATTAATTAACTCAACTATAGAATCTACAATTGGAATAAACAAGTGCACCCTTGTTTACAAGTAACGCACAAGAAGATTGATATGTTCAAACATCAAAACAAGTTGTTGTCTGATGAGTTAATTTTTCTTCGACACCAGCAATGTGATTTTAATGATATCAAGAATGAGAATGAAGACGCTCAGTTGACTAGTTATGAAAAACATGAAGATCAGTTAGATGAAGTCCCTCTGTCAGAAAAAGTTGTGGATAAATGTATTGTTTTACCATGGGAAGAATTATGATTTAAACGAAACCGATATGGACTAGGATATGAAAATGATGCTAACAATATTTTTCATATTCCTAATTATAGCGAACCTGTTTTCTTTGTGAGTGGAGGTTTTTTGAATGATGATAAGACGACAGAGCTTGTAGATATTGGTAAGGAACAGGTACAGGATATAGCTGATGACGATGTTGCTAATTGGTCGGATAAAGAACCCATACAATGCAAACACTGTCACCGGTTTGGCCATGATAATTCAAAATGTTTTGATCTTCACCCATGCAGATTTTGTGGGAAGAAAAATCACCCCTCAGTAAGGTGTCAAAAGCACAAGCAGAAAAAAATACATTTTGAATGGTTAGGGAATTGACGTTGGCGTTGGGAAGCCAATCTATTGGAGCAGTCTTATCGCCGGATTTATACACAAGTACAGTTGTACTTGATTGGAGATATTTCTATAGTTGATGGACATGAATATTTTTCAATATTTGATGATTTAGGGTATGATCGGGGCCCAATTGATGTAGTCTTCTGAGTTGAAGATCCAGTCTTCAAACTCCGTCGGAAGACAGTTTGATATGCTGGATCTCTTCTTGGCCATACTTGCAAATGACAGTCAAGGGAATTGGAACCACTTGTCCCTGGCAGGGGGCAAATCTAGTTGAGTCAGTTTCCAAGTTTGATTTTGAGTCAGGTTCCAATTTTGATTTAGAGCCTGTGAACAGATGATCAAGTATGCAACCTAGTTCCTAGTATGCAATCTTTTTCATGAACATAGTATTCTTGATAGTTTGTGGTCAGCTTGAAACCACCAATTGAGAAAAAGACATAAAGTTCTGCTTGTTATTGTTGTTTATAGTTTGTGTTCAGCTTAAAACCACCATTTGAGCAGAAGACATGAATTTTTGCTTGTTACATTTTCATATTTTTGAGCCTTGAGCTCTTGTAAGTTTATGGTCAACTTAAAACCATGTCATTTGGTATAAGAAATCATCTTCTGCTAGACATTCGGTTTGTGGTCATCCCGAAACCACCAGATTGGTTTGTGGTCATCCTGAAACCACCAGATGAGTTTATGGTCAACCTTAAACCACCAATTTAGTAGAAGACATCAACTTCTACTATTTTTTTTCAGAGTTCAGAGAGCATCTTCAGCTAGCCCTTTGAATATTTGCTTGACACATGTGATTATCAAGTAGTGGCAGTTTTTCAGGCAAGAACGAACTTATGATTAAGGGGGGATGTTAAAACACTAATCATAAGTTAGTTTTTTATTTAAGTTAACCTAACTGTTATACAGTTACATTACAGTTATGGTCTTTTGTATTATATATGTACATCTTTGTACATGATTATTTACAGAAGCATTGATGAATAAAGTATGCCTTTTTTGCCATTATTTAGTTATCTTCGTTCATCATGGTTTCTTGATTGCTTCTATTATTTCCATTATATTTTTGCTCTTTTCTTCATTATAAATCTAACAAGATACTCGTGGGGTTTGTATCTAAGGACTCTTTGAATATATTAACTTAATTCTTTTTCACTTACACAAAATTAAAATCTTTTTCATAATGGAAAGAAGTTTAAGAAAATCACGAAATTTTAATAATGGAAAGAAGTTTAAGAAAATCACGAAATTTTAATAATTTTTGAAGGTTTAATATACAAATCTTTTTTATCATAATAATTTTGAATTCAATTCTTTGCAACTTACACAAAATTAAAATGTTTTTTCATAATTGAAATAAATTTAAGAAAAACATGAAATTTTAGTAAGTTTTAAAGGTTTAATATACAAATCTTTTTTACCACAATAATTTTCAATTTAATAAAAAAATAATAATAAAGTTTGAGTAAAATGTTTTATTGTTTAATTATAATTATTAAAATTATATTTCTTCTAAAAACCTTTATTTTATATTATGATTGTAATGATCTTCTATTTGATTTAATAGAAGCACGAGTAAATGAGCCGTCACAACTTAGTGCTTGCCATTTTATTTTTTATATTTATTTTAAATATAATATTTGATAAAATTTATCTTAAATTAAACTTTCTATTGGAATTAATAACATCAATCTATCATTTACTTTATTATATATATCTTTTAGAAATTTAATATGTTAAATTCATTATATATAATCTATTCTAGTCTAATTTAGGTTTAATAGTTAAAAGAGGGCATAGGTTCAAATTTAAAAAGGATAGGTATGTATATTTCAATACATTTTAGCAATCAAATCTATGTATGGAGAGGTCCCTGTCTCACAAACAATGAAGTCTCATACATTAATTTGATGTAGCCATGACTTTAAAAATATATTATTATTATTATTATCTACCCTATAATAAACTCTTTGCACAATTTTGATATGTAAACTCATTATACATAATCTACATAAATCTCCATTAAAAAAAATTATTATTATTATTATTATTACTATTATTAACCATATAATATATTCATTGCACAATTTTAATATGTAAACTCATTATATATAATCTACATAAGTGTCCATTAAGAAAAAGAACAATCAATAAGTTTGTTTAAAGTTGACACTTAAAAATAGTATCATGAAATTTTTTGAAAGACTTTATGTTCAAAATTTTTCAAAGATATTTTGCTTTTAAAGATTTGATTTAGAGATAAGATTTAAGATCAAATTTAGAAAGTATAATATGTATATCTTTGTAGATGTTAACATCTTCAGTAAAAAAAAAGTCCCTTATTGATAATCTCATACACCAATTTAAACAAGATAATCTCATACACCAATTTAATATATTTCACTATAATCTTAAAATTAAATTATTGTTATTATTTAAATTATAGTATAAAATTGACATAAATCATACCTGATACCTAATAAGTAATGTAACCATCGACATTGCCTATATTCTACGCTATACATCAACCCTAAACCATTGAATGTTGTTGAACTATGTTTGTTTTGTAGAGACATGATATAAAAACAGCCTATGACCATAGTCACCAAGAAGTCATTATCAAATTTCTGATAGCAAAGTTAAAATCAAGCATGCATGAATCTTTGAACAGTAGGTTTCGATGGGGTTGAAATCCATGGCGTCGACAGTTATCTAATTAACCAATTCATGAAAAATGGCATAAGCGACTGGCGTGACGAGTATGGAGGGTTCTGGAAACCTAATGCTATTTTTCATTCCAAGCATTGTTGGGTGTGATGGAAGAGAGCGGGGATGAGAGAACGACCTTGAGAATATTACTTCGAGGCGACAGACTCAGACATTTTCATTTTGCGTGGGCACTACGTCTTGATTTTCCACGGGCGTCACGAGAGTTTACAGAGGAAGTAGTCTTTAAACAAATTTTGCTCAGAGGACAGGATGTCGTTGAAATGGCCCTCGCTAATGTTTTACAGGTAGAGAGGCATACCTGCGGCAAAATCCGCGGGTTTCCTTTTTGGATTTTGGTTAGTTGGATAAACATTTGATCACCAAGTCTGTCTGTCAGTCTTTGACCAAAGTATTGAAGAAGCCAACAATCTGTTTGACGAAATGTATACACAGTCCCAATGTATTTAGGACACATGGAATGCGTTTTGACAAAATGTATACATGCAGTAAATGTCAATATTTTCAGGATATACATGGCATGCGTTTGACAGAATGTTTGTAATTAATGTGTTGCATGAAATTTTGGCAAGGAGGGTGTTTGATATGTTGGTAGAAAGAAAAAAAAAAAAAACAATGTCAATATTTTCATGATATACATGGCATGCGTTTGACATAATATTTGTAAATTAAAGTGTTTGATGAAATTTTGGCAAGCCGGGTGTTTGATACGTTAGAAGAAACAAAGAATTCTTTTAAGTTATTGTTAGTTTTTTTCTTTTAAAACTATCTATTTATGGGCGCATCCTATAAATTGATTGTGTGTTTGATCGTGTGTGTGATCTAGAGGAAAAATTGAAGTGCACACAAAAGGATATGTGCTGTGTGTAATATATGGAAGTAAACAGCTTGAGGATCAAACTTTGTTGTATGCTTACAGTATAAGCAAAGATTTTCTCTTTACTTTGTTGTTGCAATTGCGTGGAGGTGCTGAGGGTTTTGAGATGCCTTCAACTTCCAAATCCGTGTCATTTAAAGAGGTAATAAAAAACAATTTTATCACTTCAAATGATTCAAATCTTCTTTTATTAATAGTGCTTATATGGTGGAGCAAAATTTAAGAGGTATCATTGATGGAGATCACAGAGTTGGAGGTAACCTATTTACTTTCATTATATGAAAAAGATTCACTTATTTGTAAATGGTTGTTGGAATTCTATGTTGGCATTGTTTCAATGAATTCGCTTGACTTGGACCAAGAAGTATGAAATCCTTTGTGCTCGAAGGGATTTTTTTATTGTTCAGTTCTATGATCATGTTGATTATCAACAAGTCTTTGAGGAGGCTCCTTGGTTTTGGAGAATCCTTTGTGCTCGAAGAGATTTTTTATTGTTCAGTTCTATGATCATGTTGATTATCAACAAATCTTTGAGGAGGCTCCTTGGTTTTGGAGAACTGCATGACTTTTTATAATTCCTTCGTTCTCTAAGTTTAATCCTAAAACTATGTTAGTTACTAGAATGCTAGTTTATGTTCATCTTTAGAATTTGCCATTACATTTCTAGTAGTTATCAGTTTTTGAGAATATTGCAAATGCTTTGAGCACTTGCATACAATTAGATCTTGAGAGAGTTGTTGCGGTTTTATGCACGTCTCAACGTATTTGTATTCAAATAAGCCTTAGTAAGAGTCTTGTGGACAAAATGATTCTCACATTGAAAGATTTTACATGCACATAGGTCTTGAGTTATGAGAACACAACATTTAGGAGCAAGATATGTCATTTTCCATGACATTTACAAGCTACATGTCCCCATTCTCAAGCTCATCTCCTAGAAAAAAGTAACCAAATCAAAACCAAAGAGGTGAAATTTTCTAGAAGAATTTAATTAGAAGATTGACCTTGATAAGAATGAAGTAAATTAGGACCAAAAGTGTTGATAAGAATGAAGCAATTGATACAAGACTTTCCTCCTTAAGGGAGGTCATGGTAGTTGATTTCCATGTAGGTGGAGCAAAAAGACATAATTTTCAAACTGATACCTCTTATTAATATACTAATTGGTTCCTTCTAAGAATTATCATCTCCCACCTTCCAACTCATAGTTAGTTGCTATGGATGCTTATTTAGTGGGTGACATGAAGTTAAAATGAAAAAGGGGGAAAATGGAAATATAGAGTATTACTTTATAAAGGGAAATAAATAAAATGTATATTACTAAAGTGATTTTAATATTATATCTACAATATGTCATTATACACATGCACCTATATTCCTTTTTATGTTCATTTTATGTTTGTAATTTTTGCAAACTGAATGTCGAAGAAGAGGTTGCACACTGATAGATCTTCTCTGTTCCTTTTCTATTTGGTTTCTTTCCCAAGGGTTAGGGTTTTCAGGATGCCTATAGACAAGGGTTTTCCTTGTGATATAACTCTCTAATATCTCAGAGAACTAACTAAGGATGCTAGACCATACCCTTAGTCATACTACCCGACTACCCAGGTACTAGAGAGTATCTTCTTTTGTGTTGTTCTCGGTGGCACTATAGAATTCAAGCGGTCGATTGCTTTATCTATGGCTAGTTTTAGGATAGTTAGGGGTCTCTCGATATACCATAGGTACATGGAATCACAAGTCCGTATACATGTGCTTTCTGATGCACTACCATTCAAAGGGGTACCAACAGGGGTTACAAGGGTGGCTAACAAATGTGCACTTAAGTACCTCTTGTATTTCCTGCATGTATGCTTCATCGACCATGGATTTATGTGTTGAATGAAATATCTTTGTAGATTAAAGATGTCGTAACATGTCTCTACACTGGAAAAAAAATTAACCCACAAATTCTACCAAGGAAGGTGCTCTGATACAACTTGTTAGGAACTATATCTATTATAATAGTAGAAAACAAAAATATTGCAGTGAATATCAGTGGAATAACAATAGAGAACAGTAATATAGTAGCGGAAAAATAGAATATATCGAACCACAACACCAACATAATAACTTTATTGACAGAAAACAATGTTCACTTACATCTTTGAGGGGGAAACCTCCAACAGAGAAGAGCTCTATTACAATAATTCTCAAGAAAAATCCCACTCATACCTTCTACTCTTATTTATACTAATTCTATCTTCTAAAGAACATTCTAGAGGAAGATATTTCTATATGTTGAATCTTCTCTTAGGTCTTCTTACATTCACTTGTTCATATTTATTAAATATGCCTTATTAACTAGTATTGACCATTATTACATGGAAATATATTATTCTACCTATATGAGAAGTTATGGTTTTAGGTCCCTAACATAATTAAGAACGCAGTAAATGAGACAAGCACATAAAGACACTTATATTTTATGAAAAGCCATCAACTATACACATAACTTAGATGTTCCTCCCAATCATAGACGATGTTGTTCATATACTTTCAGCAACATGTCATCCCCAAGATGGGGCTTAAATACACCGAGGAAAAATGGTTCCTAATGCTATGCTAAGGTATGATAATCAACACAATTGTTTAGTCTAAGGTGCTAACTGCTGCAACTAGTTTACAATATCTCATTCCCCACATGCTTGTTACACCCAAGGAAGTGTGACCCTTCTCTTCTAAACAGTCCCTCGACTACCCCACTTCCCTTCTAGGGTTCCAACTACATGATGGATAGAAAGTATCAAAGCTCTGCAACTAATGCCCAACACACCAAGGAAAAATTCCCAACAAAACTCTAACTTGGAGAGAATGCTCAGGGGCCTGACAACCTGCCTCTTCGAGAACAAGTCTCTCAACTAGAGAGAATTATCACATGCTTGAAAACCGACCTCTTTGACAACAAAGATACTCTAATTATAATACATAATACCCCTTACAATATCTTATTTTCAAATAAGTTAATAGTCATCCTTTCTCAGATGGTCCAACCCTTTCTGCACCTGAGAAATGAATGACAAAGATCTCCCATAATACACTAATAAAATAAATTTATATTGCATGTCTTAAACTGGACATTTTTCACCTTCAGAACTATATTTAGCCACTTTGTGACCCATTCCCATCCCTTGGGAACTTAGGATAAATAAATATCTAACATTACCCTTTTCAGAAATATTAATAAAATATTTCCTTGGACTTAAGTCCATCCCTTTTCCCTTTTCGGTGGAGTTAGCCCCCCATCTCTTTTCATTTGATTTTTCTTTACACAGTGATGTGGTATTATTAATAATTTGAGTGTGATCACTTTTACATGGATAGGCTCGTTGACCTACTTGCATCCTGACTCACCAGCCTCATAAACACATAGGCTCTCTAGCCTCAAATACACACACACACACACACACACACACATATAACTTGGTTCAATGTTCACTTCTAGGTAATCCCCGTGCACTTACTTAAGTGCACGTAAAACTGTGAAATTTTTGCACCCTTCCTTTGATTTGCAACCACGTGCACTTACCCAGGTGTGTACAATACTATGAAATGTGCGCACCCTTTCTTTGATAAAAAACCTCACGCACTACTTAGGTGTGCACAAAACCAAAACTTGGTGTCAACGACTCACTAGCCTATATGTACATTTACTTTTACAATTAGTAACAACAACACATCGTCCTATATGTACAATTACAAAGGGTTTATATTAGGGACATTACATTCCCCTACCCCTTAATTATGAATTTTCCTTAATGCATTATATACACATGTAGATATGAAAGTTCAAAAACATTCAAAAATGTGTGGATACTCTACTCGTATAGCATCCTCAAAATCCCAGGTTCCATTCTCAAGATTGTATCAGGTCCATTAGACCTTTACTATCTCCATGTCCTGATTCCATACATATTTTATTTTTCAATCCAATATTCAAACTGGTTTCACTCAAAAATCACCTTCTGTCAATGCCCGAATCACATTCCAATCAATAATATAATTAGCACCAGGTACGTACATTTTAAGCAATGATACATGGAAAAAATTATGAATACACAAGGATGTAGGCAATGCAGGCATATATGCAACATAACCAATCCTCTCTATGATTTCAAATGGCCCACAATAATGTGCTTCCAACTTAGAAAAAATTCTCAACTTCAGAGAACTGCGTATAGCTTTTAATTTCAACAACACATGGTCACCCACTTTAAAATCTCTATGGGTTATACCTTTATCTTCACAACTTTATGCCTGTCTTGGGAAGCCTTTAAATTATGCCTTATCTTTACCATATTCTCCTCCATTTCCTGGAGAAAATTTGGCCCAACCACTGTGTTGTCTTTTGGGTTGTCCCAACTCATTGGTGTGTTGCACTTTCTACCATAAAGTGCCTCAAATGGGCTCATATTTAAAGATTCTTGATATCCATTGTTGTAAGTAAAATCTACCAAGTGAATGTAGTCTTCCCATTTTGATGTCTTATCCATCGCATACATCCTAAGCATATATTCAATCACCCGATTTACCCTCTTTGTTTGTCCATCCGTTTAAAGGTGATATGCTTTGATAAAGTTCATATTGGTTCCAAATTGTTTGAATATCCCTTTCCAAAAGTTTGATGTGAACTTAGAATATCTTTTAGACATAATTATCTTAGGTACACCATGCAACTTAGAAATTCCTCCCATGTATATTTCAACAATGTTGGTTTCCTTCTGTGTTGAATTCACTATAATAAAATGGGCAACTTTAGTAATATTTTCCACTACTACCATAATAAAATCATGTTTCATAACAGTCCTAGGTAGCTTAGTAATGAAATCTATGGTCACAACTTCCCACTTCCACTCAAGAATGGAAAAGGATGTAACAAAATAACAGGATGTATGTGATCAGCCTTGACCTTTTAACATTAAAGGCATATAACAATGAAATTAATGACCTCATTTTCATACTTGGAAAACAATATTTATTTTTGATCGATGAAATTGTCTTTCGGTAGCCTGGGTGTCCTACCTAAGGAAATTTATGCATCTCTAACAATAAAATATATTTCAACTCTTAAATATTTGGCACATAAAATATGCACCTATACATGAGGATTCCATCCTTTTTTAGATCATAACCTTCCAATTTTTGCTACGACATACCTTTTTTTAAATTCACCATTATGTCCACATAACGTTGATATGATTTGACAACCTCTAAAATTATACCACACAAATATTATCTATACATTCTAATGGTTGTAGCATGCATTTCATGAACACTCCTGTCAAGTGTGTCATCCACCTTGTTCCCTTTTCCTCTTATGTGATTTATGTCAAATTCATACTCATCGAGGAATTATAACCACCTGCTTTGTCTAGAATTTAAACATGGATTTACAAATAGATACTTCAGACCACTATGGTTTTTTCTCAACTCAAATATTTTACCCATGACATAGTGCTACAACATCTTCAAGGCATGCACTATGGTTGCCAATTTCAAGTCATGAGTAGCATACAATGTTTCATTCTCTTTTAACTTTCTTGATTCATAGCATATCACATGCCCATTCTGACTAAGGAATCCACCGATCCCTTCCTTACATGCATATGTTCACACAATAAAGTCTTCTTTTGAATCAACAATTCTCAAAATTGATGCACTTGTCAGCAAACTCTTCAAGTGCTAATAACTCCATGCACAATCCGAAGACCATTCAAATCATGCACCTTTCTTTCACAAGGATGTGATTGGATTCACTATTTTTTAGAAGCCTTCAATGAAACTTCTGTAATAACATGCAATCCCCATAAAGGACCTCATCTCTACGACATTTCTTGGTGTTTTCCATTCCTCAATGCCTTTTATCTTTTTTCCGATCCACAACTATTACTTCCTTGGAAATGATATGACCCAAATAATGAATTTGTTGCTTGTAAAAGGAGCACTTTCTCAACTTTTCATAAAACAATTTTTCTCTCAAAACTTGCAGCACCATCCTCAAGTGTTTCTCATGCTCTTCTTCATACTTTGATTAAATAAGTATGTCATCCAAAAACACATTGACAAAATTATCTTAAGTAATTTATAAAAAATMMATTCATTAAACAAATGAAGACAACTAGTACATTTGACAACCCAAATGGCACCACCGTGAACTCGTAATGTTCGTACCTTGTTCTTAAGGAAGTATTTTTGATGTATTCTTATTTAATTATCACTTGGTGATATATATATTTGAGATCAATCTTTGAAAATATATGTGTGCCCCTTATCTAATCAAGGAGGTCATCTATCCTTGGAAAAGGGTACTTGTTCTTTACCGTTACTTTGTTCAACTTCCTGAAGTCAATGAAAAGTCTCAACATACCATCCTTATTCTTCACAAACAATACTAGGGCACTCCAAGGTGACACACTTGGGCGTACATACCCCTTATTTATAATATCTTCAAGTTGCATCTGCAATTCCTTCATCTCTAGTGTACTCATCCTATACGGATTCTTGGATACAGGTGCTATTCCACTCATCAAATTTATAGAGAAATCAATATTCCTTTTCGGAGGCAACCCTGATATCTCTTTAAATACATCATCAAATCCTTTCAGTACTACAAAATCTTCAACATTTGACACTTTATCCTTAGGTTCCACCTCCATGTGCACTGCAAATACTTGACATCCTTTCCTGAATCTTTTCTTCAACTGCAAGGATGAAACTTCTCTGGTATTTACAACTCTTGGAATGCCTTGAATTGTTCTTAAGATTCCTTCCTCATCCATGGAAGTAAATTCCTTATTGTAACAATCTATAATGGAATGATGTTGGTCCAACCAATCCATACCAATGAGGCAATCATACAAACCCAAAGGTATGATATTGAAATAATCTTTTGTATGCAATCTATTCATTTCTATTAGACATCCCTTAACCATCTCATTATTTTTCCTTTTTTCTCTCGTAGCTAACTGCACCAACCAAGATTTTTCAAGATTTCTTCTTGACAATTGGAATATTTCCACCATCTTAGGATCTAGATAACTATGACTAGCTCTTGAATCAATTAAAATAGTAATGGGTTGGTCATTAATATTACCTTCCACTTCAATCATGTGCATTTGAAACTCAACTTACTTGTTATCCAAGGTTGTGTAAGTCCTTGTTATATTTATTCCCAAGTATTCAACTATCGTAACTTGTGGTACATTGTGTGCAATCCTCTCTTTTTCACCTCTTTGAGAGAAATATCTGTGTATATGATATTTTCTGAAAACCCAACATTGAGTAGATTGTTTCCTTGGTTTTTTCCCCACTATCTCCATCAATCTAGGCTCATTAAGAGTTGGTTGTCCTTGCACAATATTTTTGAAAAATGGTGGCTTATCCTCCTTCTTCCTCTGTTCCACCTCGCTTTTCATCTTGTCTTCCCAAGCCTTTTGGAAACTTGGTCTTCCCCTTTGTTGATCATAAAGACATTTAGCATGCCTTATGGTTTCCTCCAATGTCTTGTGGTCATCATAATGTATATTTTCATTGATAAATGAGGGAAACCCACTTAGGTACCTCTAAATTTTAACTTTCTTGTCCTTGATGAATGCAACATATTTTAGCATCTCTGATAATCTTCTTTCATACTCATCTATTGTCATATTCCCAAGCTTGATTTAAAAGAACTCCTTTATTTTCTTGTCATGGTGTCTTTTGGTTAAGCATTTATTTTTAAAATACCTCTTGAACTCCCTCCAAGTAACCTTATTTTCATCAATGTGTTGCACTTGCATGAACTGATCCTACCACATCGATTATTTTCCTTTTAGCTGACATGTGGTAACTATCCCTTCTTTCCGCACAGAACAATTATGTAGCTAGAAGTACTTCCTCATACCCAACGACCAAGTCTCTGCATATTCATCCTTCTTCTGCTCACCATCAAAGGTAGGAGGCTTGATCTTATTTGTTTCTCCCTATAGATCATGTACCCCTATCCTTATCTTATGCTTTCTAACCAGAGATGGTCTTAAAATATTGCGAACTTTCTTAAATCAATGCTTTGGTGGGTAAGGATGATGCCTATCAACACTTCTTGTTCCTCTTCTCTTCTCATCATGAGACCCGTGACTTCTTGATCTACTCAACTATGTCTCCTTATCCATTTTATTTTCTATTCCATCCAAGATTTACATCAAATTGATATCGAAGTCATCTTCCTACTCCTTGGATTTCATAAGCCTTTCATTATCAACTTTATAGCTTTGGACACCTTTTTGTAGTCCCTTTATGGATTCTACCAGTTTTATGCACTCCTCCTTGGATTATGTACCATCAACACCCAAACCGATATACAAATTCCTAAATTTATCATCATGTCTATAAGATCTTTGTCCATATTCCATGCCTTTTGAATTTCAGTGTTGATTCTATCTTTCTCTATTTGTTTTTAATTCTGCAAAATGTGCAGGAAATAATAATGTTTAGAAAAATTCATGCAACAACTTCATGAAAACTATGGACCGCTTTTTAAGAATCCTTTCTTTTGATTTCTTGGGTGAAAAATTGGACACCTTTGTCCAAAGATTTCCTATTGATTTCTCCCTTGCACAGTCCTGAGTCTTGCACGGTACATCATGGTGAGTTGGAATTTATATAAATACCATTTTACTCTTTCTTACTTTCTTTTGAAGCCCATGTACGTGAACTAGTATTCAACACGTACTAATGCATGATGCCAGTATTTAACATATACACTGTGTATCGGTATTGCGCATACACCACAAATTGTTTCTCCATGCAACCCTAAAATTTTTAGTGTGCACACTCATGCACCATTGTTTACTGCGCAGTTCTAGTGCCACACCCTACAATGTCCAAAATTTAGTGACCACACTTGTGCATTTTTATTTTATGCGCACCATGGCTTCGCTGTAATTCCAAATTTGGATACTCACCAGTCTAATTGTTTCCTTAAGTAGAAACTTGGCCCATGCAGACTCAGTGTTGAAACCACAACTTTGATACCAATTTGTAACAACATTGTTACCAAAATTCTCTGATAACAATCTGTAACGTCCCCATTACCAAAATGATTCTGATACCATACTGTAACATTACCCAAATTACTACTAAACAATTCTACTCCAAAATCTAATGCACATGTCCTACTCTATAACCTTAATCTCTGTAGAATTACTTGAAGCAACATGTTCAACCCCAAGATGAGTCATGCCACCCAAAATTTCCTCTTTTGACACAACTTATAACAACATAAGTAACTCAATACAATTGTGTGCACAAACATACAGATCACACGACATTATTGTGCATATAATCCTCTTTGAACATGTATTCAATATTGAATGCACAACCATGCTGGCGTCACATGACAATTCTACTTTCCTTGTGTGCGTGGACTGCTTCCATGTGTGCAAATGTGAATCCAACCTCTTGTGCAAACGAAGTATTTTCCTGCACACACAACCATTCTAAACTCGCCTCAGAGAGTCATGACCATTATCATATGGTTAAATTAACAGGAAGAAGTAACAACAATTGTCATACTCATGCATGGCTATAAATACTGAATATCAGCACCACACTTAGAAGTGCAAGAAACATTATACAAAATAACAACAATTACTTATATACAACAACATACAAGAATTAAATTCATATTAAACATAGATAATTAAGCACACAATAAATGAGACAAGCACATAAAGAAACTGATATTTTATGAAAAGTCACCAACTGCATGCAAAACACAGACATTACTCCCAACCATAGACTTTGTCTCTCATATAATTCCAGCAACAGGTCACCTCCGAGATGGGGCTTAACTCCATCATGGGAAAAGGGTTCCTAATGCTAGGCTAAGGTTTGATAGTCAAAATAATTTTTTAGTCCAAGGTTCTCGCTACTGCAACTAGTCTACAATCTCTCATTCCCCACATGCATGTTACCCCCAAAGAAGTGTGTTTCCTCTCTAATAAACATTCACTTTGTTGCCCCACTTCCCTTCCTAGGTTTGAACAACAAGCCAGACAAGAAGTCTCAAATCCCTGTGACTAATTCCTAACGCACTAGGGAAAAAATCCTTGAAAAACTCTCACCCAAAAAGACTGCTCATGGGCCTAACAATCTGCCTCTTCGACGACAAGTATCACACCTAGAGAAAATTCTCATGGTCCTGACGACGCTCCTCTTTGACAACACATATACTATGATTACAATACAAAAAATTACTTACAAGCTCTTCTCAGTAGATAAGGTAATATTTTTTCTTTCTCAGATGGTCCAACCCCTTCTGCACTTGAGAAATGAATGAAAAAGACCCTCCAAAATACACTGAGACCCACAATATATATTGCATGCATTAAACTAGACACTTTTCACATTTAGAACTATATTAATCCACGTGTTGACTCATTCCCATCCCTCGGGATCTTAGGGTACATAAATATCCAACATTACCCTGTTCAGAAATATTAATAAAATATTCCCTTGGAGTTAATTGTTGGATTACTAAGCGGGGGGGTGAATAATTAATAAAGAAATTTAATCCTTTTTAACCATATAATCCAAGTGTTATATCAATGTAGCATTATCATCCAATAACTGCAGAGTAAATAATCAATGAACGAATGAACAATCATACACATACACAATACATGAGTGTTTTACATGGAAACCCAAAGCGGGAGAAAACCATGGAATTTTTTTTCTTATATGTCTTGAAGAATCACATTCATTGGAAGCACCAACTTCCTTTGTTTTCTAGCTGCAACTAGAAGGAGGTTCCAACCTCCTTTTTTCTCAGGCTACAACCTAAGGGAAGCTCCAACTCCCCTATTCTCTGGCTACAACTAGAAGGAGGATACAACCCCCTATNAGAATCACATTCATTGGAAGCACCAACTTCCTTTGTTTTCTAGCTGCAACTAGAAGGAGGCTCCAACCTCCTTTTTTCTCAGGCTACAACCTGAGGGAAGCTCCAACTCCCCTATTCTCTGGCTACAACTAGAAGGAGGATACAACCCCCTATGTTCTCCGGCTACAAACAAAAGGTGGCTAAAACCACTTGTCCTTGCTCCGTCCAACCACCTTGAAGTAGAAATAGAACAATGGACCCACTGTCACACTATCACTGTGAGATATACCACTGTAAACTTGTACCAATAAACTTGAACCATGAATCAACTTATACCTCAACCTATAATCAACCTGTACCATAAACAAGTGCATCAACCATGCACCAACCTGTACCAAACAACCTGTAATCAAATTGTACCATAAAAAAGTGCATCCATCCATGTACCAAGTATGTACCAATCATGTGTCAACTACTCATAAACTATGACTCATCAATATGTACCAACATCATCAACTATACACCTCATGTATGTGCCAACTCATCAACTATTTGTCTCAAACATGTACCCAACATGTACCTTAACCAAAATCCATCATCAATTTCATCATCCAAATATGATTTGTAACTCTGTAATAGACCTGGTGTATATGATCACATACCTGCAAACCTTCCTTAACTTTCACAACAAGAGACTAGAATTTTCATCAACCTTTTCTTTAGTCTCACATGATTAGTTTGGGATTAGTCAACAACCCTAAATTGAAATAATCATAACTATGTACCTATAATGAATAAAGATCTGAAAATAGTACACAATGTTCTTCAATTTCTTTTATGCAATTCCTCGAGATTTCAC
The DNA here is from genome assembly GCA_010110895.2 of Picea sitchensis. NCBI lineage: Eukaryota > Viridiplantae > Streptophyta > Pinopsida > Pinales > Pinaceae > Picea > Picea sitchensis. Next base: position 26,285 of record SNQJ01S0003454.1, read on the forward strand.
TACTTGGAACCTCTCAGAAAAGGAGTTATAGAAAAAATGGCATACCTTGTTGAATTCTGGCTTATTCTAGAGAGAGACCTTGTAGAGCATGCCCCGCACAAAATATTTGTTGAATGGATCTGAAAATGTTACACGTAATACTACAAACTATACTCTAACCAACAAATTTTTTCTTACTGAATTTGTAAATGTTATGAAGGCGTTGTGGCAGTTTTACCCTAAACACTTGTTTTAGACTAGTTTTAGGACTAGCCACAAACCCTATTTTCCACGGAGTGCAACTCCAAAAATACAATGACCCACAAGATTCAATTTTTACCATATATACTTGGATATGTTTCCTCATTGGCCTATCAATTTCATGGTCTGAATCATTCTAGAAAAAATGTTATTGCGAAAATGGTGAGATGACCTGTAAATAACATACCTTAGAAAGCATCATCAAAAGAATTTATCCTCCCTTGAATTCCGACCTTCTTTTCTTTAGCTTCCCTATGAAATTAGGCTTATATATCCTTTGGTTACCTAAGTCAGCTATAGATATTTAATATTCTCAAGTGTGATATAAAATGAGAGAGTATTGCCTCTTATTTATACTCTCCAAATATCTTCCTTAGAAGCATCTTCTAGGTCACTTAACCCATTTCTAGGTCACTTAAGCTATTTTCCTCATTTTTAGGGTTAACCACTTTCCATAATTAGAAATTTATCCATTACTTTATCATTAACATATTCCTCCTTGACTTTGTCACCTCACTTTATCATTTAAATAATCTTCTTTGATTTTGTCACTTCACTTTATTATTTAAGTAATCCTTCTTGACTTTGTCACTTTACTTTACCATTTAAATAATAATTTATTATTTGCAAGATCTTTTACTTCTTTGACCTTTTGGGGCTTCAAGCCAACATATGAGGGTCCTCCAACTTCGTAAGGGCATAACTCTCAAACCGTGAGGAGTTATGCGACGTTCCACATACCAACAGAAATGAAATGACATGTACTATCCATATAGAATAGTATTACCTTAAAATATATTAAAATTAATACCATTATACATGAAACAACCTTGGGTCCATTACCCAATCCTTTGTGCTACCAGAATTCGCTACTGGACTTTCTTCAAGGGTTGACATCAATGACAACCAACCTTAATCAACATTAAGTCCTCCCCTTTTCCTTTTTTGGTGGAGTTATCCCCCATATCTCTTCATTTGATATGTCTGCACGCAATGATGTGATATTATTAATAACTTGAGTGTGATCACTTTTACATGGATAAGCACACTAACCTATTTGTATCCTGGCTCACTAGCCTCATAACCACATAGGCTCTCTGGCCTAATATATATATATATATATATATATATATATATATATATATATAATTTTGTTTGATGCGCACTACCAGGTAATCCCCGCACACTTAATCAGGTGCTCACAACACTGTGAAATGTGCACACCCTTCCTTTGATGTGGAACCACATGCACTTACCCATGTGTCCACAACACTATGAAATGTGTGCACCCTTTTTTCGATAACATACCTTGTGTACTACTTAGTTGCGTTCAAAACCAAAAATTGGTGTGAACGACTCACCAACCTATATATACATTTACATTTACAATTGGCATGAATGGCTCACCAGCCTATATGTACAATTACAAAGGGTTTGGATTAGGGACATTACATGTGAACTATGTTCAGGACATCATTTCGCAAAGTATTGTCCGAAGGTGAAGTAAAGCATTGTGCGATGGAAATCATGGAACAAAGAGCTCATCCATGGAATCAAATCGTTGAACTCAACAAGAGTGGAGTCACTTACAAAGGAGAATTCCCAAGATAGAGGTGAAGTCATGACAAAGAGGTAAGTTGAATTACTTGATCACAAAGGAGGTATAATTTGATATTTCTTGTGCAACCTTAACTATTTTGCAGACAAATTCCCATTGAAGGAAAACTTGGAATGGATGGACAAAAACCAAGTGAAGAATGTAAGGAAGTAGGTCGTAGCCTTGGGAGAGGTAATCCAACCATAGCCAGAACCATCAAAGGAAATAGTGGAAAGGTTAGAGGAGTTAAAAAAGAGTTTGGACGAGTTCAAGGCAAGGGATCGTGGATAGTTTTTTCAAGATGGAGAAGTTAGACTTTGTTTTTTGGATACGAAAGTTAGTGGGGTGAAGGTGGAAGTGTTAGTTGACAGTGGAGTGACTCACAACTTCATAAGTGAATCCACTTCTATATCACTCTATTGTAAGTCTAAAGGAAGTATGGTTGCATTCAATGTGGTCAAGTCAGTGGTGAAGTCAGTTACATGAGTGTTTTTTTCTACATAATTGAGAGTCAGAAGTTGGTTTGGAACTTTGGATTTTATGGTGGCTCCATTCGATGATCATGTGAGGATCTCGAGGAAGGATTTTATCAAGTATGCCAAGGTAGTTCATGTGTGACATGAAGGTTGCTTGGTGTTTTTTGACAAATCATAACACCAAGTGTGCCCATGAAGACAAAAATAAATCTTGGATGGAAGCCCATAAGTGATGCGATTAGGTTGATTGAGGGAGCCTGCGAAAGTGGGGAAATACCTTGTGACGTGGTGCAACAATGAAATGTGATTCTAGCCATAGTTTCTTTGAGTGTCATGAATGAAGAAGAAAAAAATAAACTAAGGTTGGAAACATTCGAGATATCGACAAAGTCTATCTTGGAGAAGGCAGATCAGTTGTGGATCCTGCATGACTAGAAGAAATATAGGAAGTGTTATCACTTTGTAATTTATTTGGGCTACATCAAAGAAACCCATAGGTAAGCAAAAACCACTTAGAAACTGGAATCTAGCTTTTCCAGTTTCACAGAAGGCTCTCTCATGAAACTCAGTCACCCAATGTTACCTCAACAACTAGTTATATAATCAGTGCAATGGCTAGATATTCTGTCAAAATCCAAGTTTAAAAAAATTGGGGAAGGGATGAGTGTATATTCCATTGGGAAATGGGCTCAACTTATGAGATATATTATGAATATTAACACAACTATGTACTCGCGAGGTAACAAAGGAAAAGTAAACATATATTTCAACAATAAACAATATTCAGATGATGGCAAGACAAAAATAAGAAAATCCCATTACAAATGAGATAATCTAATAAGGATTAATTCTCAATTGCAACTTTAGAATAAATAACATAAAGGATGACTACAATGAACATAGCACCTAAAAAGGGTGAATTCTAGACCTGCAATCATTAAAACATGACACCTTCATTAACTATCTGAAGGGAGAATCTATCAAGGATGAATTCCAATCATTTACTCTTAGCTATGCTTAGAGGAAAGAACAAAAGTGGTCTGCATGTGAACTAGAGGAAAAAACACTAGAAGAGTAGACTATGATGAATATCTGCTATCAAAAACACTCTCTACTTGTATTTAAAATTCATGAATATATACATAATTTTCCAGCTACAAAGGAAGGCTTTTCTCAAGCAAGTTGAACTCCCCCCCTTTTTACATAAAAAATGATCAAATATATATGAGCCTATGGCCACACTAGGCTACTAGGAGTTAAATTACTAGCCACCTATAATAATGGATCTGGTTACATCAAAGGAGAACAACTCCTAAACAACTTACTAAAAATAGTAAATTCGATTTTGACCATATTAAATGTAAAAAAAAATCTTTTACAATCATAGATCTTGAGTATAATTTGAGTTTGATGTTTTGATGAGTCATCAACTGCATCTAGAGACCAATTTTAGGTATTATGTGTTTTTTTGTGTAACTCTGCCACCTTTGCGTAGCAAACTGAAGCTAACGCTATGCAAGTGCTACCTAAAACGTTTTCATAACACATTAATTTTTCTTGAAACCTATGGAACTTATGGTGGAAACAGTTAAGAACCAAAGACTAAATACAAAATCACCACAATAGATATATAAGAATAATATAGAAAATCACAACTTTATTATATCAAAACCCTTGAGGTAGGGAAACACCATACAATGGATCCTATTATGGAAGGGATCCTCTCTTGTTCACTTGCCTCTTCGAGGGGGCTTCCTCCTATTGAACTACCGCTCCAAATACAATAATTCTCTTCATGTCTCATTACATTGCTTAAACCCCTTTATATAGTGCTACAATCACCTAAGAACATTCTAGAGGAGGAATCTTCTAGAAGTAGAACATTATAAGAAGTCATCTTACATTTATTATATCTAACTACCATAGTGGACCTTATTTAATAATATAGTGGACCTAGTCCACCTTACATT
>SNQJ01S0003454.1:47163-60071 GCA_010110895.2 Picea sitchensis
GGTCACAATATGGGTGCGTCTTGAGTAAGGCATAGTTCGGAAGTAGTAGGTTTTGGTTTGGTTAAGCCACCTAAACAAAATGTCATTTCGCTGCATGACCGTCAGGTGCTAGGGGAACCCTCGGGCGGATTGTAGGGCCGTGACAGTAACCGTCATGATAAGTTGGCACCATCCAACATCTCTTACCATGCAGGCGATCTCTATAGTTTTTTTTAACTGAACCGACTCGACTTTCCATGTTAAGACACTCTACTTTAAAGAACATAGTATACTTTGCTTTGTAAGCCGGAGCATGACTTTTCATTAAAGAGTGTTTGAAAATGAAAATGCATGTATTATTTGTTTGGATTATCTAACCGAGAGACCATCATCTCATTTAAAAATTATGAATTATTCGAGCCGGGTGGCTCGCTAGGTCATTATCTCAATTAAAAATTGCCGAAATTTCAGTAGAATGGCCATGGATTACAATCGAAGTCAAGATTTGAACACGTGAAACTCGTTGAGATTAAGACGAGCTACGAATTTATATATCCAGAAAAATTAAAAAACTCAAAATATAAATTCAGTACAGAATGTCAGCCATTAGCACTGGCTTCAAACCAAATTATCAATTCAATAAAGATGGGCTTCATATCTCATGATCAACTACATTTCCAATTTTCAAACGTCCAACGCACATGAAAAAGGACGTGGACAGAAAATTCATATAATTCTCTCAATTCCATCCTTTAGAGTACATAGTTTAATTTGTTTATGTAAAGAGGACTTGTGTGTTTTCATCATTGGATATTTGATTTTGTTATAATTTCATCATTGGAGATTCGAGTTCTTAAAAAAATATTATCTACGCTCAAGAATCTCGGAATTTGATATGGAGTGTACACATATGGAGAGGAAAGCGAATTACGACGGGCTTTGACATCAATTACGTGCCGCGCGCCATCAAATCTGTTATGCCACCCGTTGTCATCGTTAAATTAGAGGATACGGTAGGGAGGGAGCTTTATTGTATTCTCTTATCCATTGTTTTGGGCAGTTTATGTTATCTGTATTGTATTCAATGGCTTCATCGTTAACAAGATCATCCTTATGGTTCAGAAGGCAGGGTTCGTCTGGGATTGTATGGCGAGAAGGTTGGATTCCCGGGGAAACAGACCGAACGGGCGGATCAGTTTTGGTCAGTAATAGTAATGTTCATGCGGCTTCTGATGCTGTATTAAACTCTGTTGTATCTGAGAATATGGTGAAGCGGCCGGAGTCTTCGACAAACCAGGTTTTGCTTCACAGCGGAAGCGTAGGATCGAATCCCACGCCCTCTTCTGGTACTGTTTATCGCCCCTCTTCTGGTACTGTCTATCGCTATGAAGATCATCATACCCGCAGGAGCGAAATTACTAGTACTGGTGCGCCTAAGAAAACCAACTCTCTCTTTACCAGATGGGTTAAACGGGCTTTCTCGAAATCTTCCTCTGCCTGGTCGTAACAATGAAATTGAAGGATCCTTCTGCTATATTCTAATTCTATATGAAATGAAATGATATGTATCTCTAATTTGAGAAAAATATTTTGTTTGTAAGGACTTTGGTTTTTTTTTTTTAATTTCATATGGCCCAAAATTACATTGTTTGATTAGATGGTAAAACATGGGTGTTCCTTAGTCCGTCGATGTTCAAATCGACATGGATACATTTCCCTCCTGTTGGGCTAATCATTCCACGGCCAAAAAGACCGCTTATCTTAGCCAATCAAATTTTGAAGAGATATCACTGCTTATCTTAGCCAATGAAGAGATATCACTGCCCAGAAATTTATTATCACAGCCTTAACCGCATTATTCATTTAATGATCATCACCGTTACACAGTTTCATTTCTACCTGATCGAATTTCAAAGTGGCAATGAATTATTAATGTTTTTATTAATGTTTTGGAAAAGCCAAATTTGACTTAACAACTAAGTATTTGTATATATATCCATGTAATTTTGATTTTAGGATATACAAATAGAGAAATAGAAATTGATAGAATTTTTTGAGAGTGTTATGAGGGGATTTGGCACTCCCTTTCTGTTTGTATCTAAGTTTGTAAACTCGTGATGACATTCAAATTAATTTATTTTGATGTAGCATTTATATTCTGTTTTTTTGTTTGAAAACTTTAGTTAAATTCTAAAGCTGTGTAGTGTTTTGTTGAAGAATTTTATTAAGTTTATAGTACAGAATTTTATTAAGTTTAGTTTAATTTTATTAAGTTTTTTTATGGCTGGAATCAAAGTTTTTAGTCTGCCGATATATTTTTTCTGTAAAGTCAATTTTTTTACTCTATGCTGAAACCCCTGTTGAAAAGATTGTTGTAAAACAGAGTATCAATCTTGAAACTTACAAGTGTTGTTATACAATGTTGAAACTTGGGTAATGGATGTTTATTGTTTGGTTGTAGCTTATAGGTGTTGTTACACAATGTTGAAACTCGTGTAATATATGTTTATTGTTTTGTGAAGCACTCCCTTACATCCTTCATTGTGGTATCAGAGCTAGTAATATTTCTAGTTCCTCGTTGTAATTGAATATAGTGATTTGGAATCTGATTTGAAATGACTACAAACCATAATTTGGCTCAACCACATATTCCTGTTTTGAATGAAATAAATTATGATTCTTGGTTTATTAGAATGAGAACAATTCTTAGTTCTCAATATCTTTGGGAGTTTGTTACTATTGGTTATCCAGAGCGTGTTGACCAAGCAGTGGAAATGGCTCTAACAAATGCTGAGCGGATTTTGTTAAATGAGAACTGAAGGAAAGACAACAAATCCCTCGATCTTATTCAACAAGGTCTATTTGAAAGCATATTTCCGAAGGTGTCAAGTTCAGTTTCTTCAAAGCAAGCTTGGGACACTTTTGAAACTAGATATCAAGGTGTATCCAAGGTGAAGACTATCAAGGTTCAGAATTTGAGAAGGGACTTTGAAAATATGAAGATGAAGGACAACGAGTCAGATGATAGTTTCATGACTCTAATAATGAATGTTGTGATTCAACTAAGGAAGTATGGTGAAGACTTGTCAGAAAAGATAGTAATTGAGAAAGTGCTTAGATCTTTTCCAAAGAAGTTTGAATATGTAGTTGTACCCATAGAATAATTTAAATATATTAATCTTATGCATATTGACGAATTAACTGGTTCTTTAATTGTTGATCAATCCATGATGTCTAGATATGATAATCTATTAGAGAATGTCTTCAAATCCCAATTGCATGTTACTAGAGGTAGAGGCAGAGGAAGGTTTAGTAGCAGAGGAAGAGGAGGCCGATTTGTTGGTCAAAGAGACATCAAAAGTGATTCAAAATCTCAGGAGAAAACTCAGTAGAATCCTCCTAGTTTAAGGGGGAGTAGCAACAAATCTTGGCAGCAAGGAAATCAGAGGTATGATAAATCTAAGGTACAATGTTATTATTGTAAGAAATTTAGACATTATGCTAACAAGTGTTGGAAGAAGCAAGAAGACGTTGGAAAACAGTATGCACACATGACAGAGGAGTCAGAGGATGATCATAAACCTGTGTTTTTTACTTGTAATTTCACCCAGGAAAGTTCAAATGATGTTTGGTTTTTGGACAGTGGATGTAGCAATCGCATGATTGAAAATAAAAGCTTGTTTTCCATTTTAGATACCAATATTCAGTTTGAAGTAAAGTTGGGTAATGACTGTAAGGTAAGAGTTAATGGTGAAGGTGTGATTCATGTTTATGCTAAGAATGATGAAAGAAGAAAAAATGATGATGTTTATTATGTAGCTGGTATGAAATGCAATTTGTTAAGTGTTGGGAAACTGGTAAAAAAAAAGTGCAGAGTGTTCTTCAAGAAAAAAGTATGTATAATTTATGATAAGTATCCAAGTAAGCAGTTGATTGCCAGAGTAGAGATGAAAGAATATAATGTTTCCACTTATTATGAGAAATGATTTGACCGACTCTTTGAATGGTTATAAAGCTAAAGGTTTGGATGAGTCATGGTTATGGCATTTGAGATATGACCATTCACATTTTGGAGGTTTAGATTTGTTACAGAAGAAGAAAATGGTAAAGGGGTTTCCCAGTATTCAACAAACAACAAGCTCGTGTGAGAGTTTCATACCTGCAAAGCATCACACGGATAAAATTATTTCTGGAGTTTCGTACAAGGCAAAAGACCCATTGGAACTTGTTCACACAGACTTGTGTGGACCAATGAAAACATCTTCATTGACTGATGATGTCTATTTTATTACTTTTATTGATGTTTTCACCCAAAAAACTTGTGTTTATTTTCCAAAGCAGAAGTTTGAATCTTTTGATATATTTAAGAGGTTTAAAGTTATAGTTGAAAAGGAGAGTGACAAATATATTAAAGTCTTGAGATAAGGAAGAGGAGGTGAGTATATGCTAACTGATTTCATGGAGTTTTGTCAGTATCATGGAATTAAAAGATAGTTTACTACTCGTTATACTCCACAACATAATGGAGTAGTTGAAAGGAAGAATCGAACCATTATGAATATGGATCAAAGTATGTTAAAGGAGAAGCATATTCCAAATGATTATTGGGGTGATGTAGTTGTTTGTTCAATATATATTATGAACAAAATTCCAACTAAGAGTGTAAAGAACCAATTTCCCCATGAATCTTGGAGTGGTAAGAATATAAGCGTATCACATTTGTGGATTTTAGGGTGTGTAGCTTATGCACATGTACCTAAACAAATGAGGAGAAAGTTGGATGACATAAGTAAGAAATGTGTCTATGTCAGATACAATGAGGAGTCTAAGGAATATAGACTCTATAATCCCATCACCAAGAAGTATGTTATCAACAGAGATGTTGAGTTCAAAGAAGAAGAGGCTTGGCATGGTAGCATCGACAAAAAAAATTCAGGAGGAGATGAAATATCTCATGAAGATGATGATGGAGATGAGCAGGTTGTACAAGGTGGATAGTTGATTCCACAATCACATACACCTGCAACAATAACTCCTTTATGAAAGTCACCAAGATTCATCCCATCACAACTAAGAATGCCCAGAGCATATGAGCATGGTCAGCCATCAGGTCATGGTGGACAACAAACAAGATCAAAGGTAAGTAATGAATCAAATCCTAGTTTAGCTTCATTAAGAAACATAATTAGAGGCCAAAATACTATAATTTTAAGAGAATTATATGAGCAAAATGATGAAGTAGATCAATTTTCAAATTTTTCATTAATTGCATATGATCCTGTAAATTTTGATGATGTTGTTAAGAAAGAAGTTTGGGTAGAAGCTATGAATGAAGAAATTGATGCCATAGAAAGGAATAATACTTGGGAACTTGTATATTTTCCTGAAGATAAAAATTGTATAGGTGTTAAATGGATTTACAAGACTAAGTTAAATGTTGAAGGTGAGGTTGAGAAGCACAAGGCAAAGCTTGTAGCTCAGGGGTTCAATCAACAACCCGGTATTGATTATAATGAAACTTTTTCACCTGTAGCCATGCTTGACACAATAAGAATGGTGTTAGCCATTGCTTCTCACAATAAATGGTGCATGTACCATATGGATGTAAAATATGTATTTTTAAATGGTTTGTTGGAAGAAGAGGTTTATGTGAAACAACCTCCAAAATATGATATTGATGGTCAAGAAGATAAGGTCTATATGTTAAATAAAGCATTGTATGGATTGAAACAAGCACCCAGAGTATGGTTTGGAAGAATTGATAAATACTTGAATAGTAAAGGATTCAATAGGAGTCCAAGTAAGCTAACTCTGTATACAAAGGTAAATCAGGAAGGTAAACTCTTGATTTTATGCTTGTATGTTGATGATTTGATTTTTTCTAGAAATATTTCAATAGATGAGTTTAAGAAAACCATGAAAACTGAGTTTGAAATGACTAACTTAGGAATGATGAAGTATTTTCTAGGCATTGAAGTAAATCAATCTGAAAATGGTATTTTTATTTGTCAAAATAAGTATGAAAAGGTCATATTGAAAAGTTTCAGGATGGTGAACTGTAAACCATTGTAAAACCAATTGCAACTGGCACAAAACTCATTAAGAAGGATGATGGATCATGTGTTGATCTGATTCTGTATAAAAGACCAGTTGGAAGTCTTATGTATTTCACAGAAACAAGGCCTAGTATTATGTTTGTTGTAAGTTTAGTTTCTAGATTTATGGAGACTCCGGAGAGCACCCATTCGAAAGATGGAAAAAGGATCCTAAGATATGTTGCTGGAACAACTAATTATGGTGTTAAGTATAAATCTGATTCATATTTTAAATTAATTGGATATAATGATCGTGATTTTGCAGGTAGTGTAGATGACAGATAAAGCACATCAAAATGTGTGTTCATATTTGGATCAGGAGTTGTAGCTTGGGCTTCAAAGAAGCAAACCATTATGACTTTATTATCTGCTGAGGTAGATTATGTTGCAACAACAACAACTGCATGTCAGACTGTATGGATGAGAATGATTGTGGCTGAGTTGTTGCATGAACATCAAGAACCAACTTAGATTTTCTATGACAATAAATGAACAATTGCCTTGTCACGTAATCATGTTTTCCATAAAAAAACTAAGCATATTGATACAAAATATCATTTTATTTGAGAGCTGATAAACAATGATGAAATTTTTGTAGAGTTTTGCAAATCTGAAGATCATTTTGCAAACATCTTTACAAAGTCCTTAGCCAAGGAATTATTTGAAATACACAGAAAGAACGTTGGGGTTTGTGAACTGTAATACTGCAGAGTTTTATTTTTGGGTGAAACAATTAAGGGGGAGAATGTCAGAAATTAATCATTCCACCGCCAAAAAAACGACTTATCTTAGTCGATCAAATTTTGAAGAGATACCATCACCCATAAATTTATTATCATCGCCTTAACCGCCTTATTCATTTAATGATCATCGTTGCCAGACCATTTTATTTCTAGATGATCGAATTTCAAATGGGAAATTAACAATTAATGTTTTGGAAAAGCCAAATTTGACTTAAGTATAACGAAGGGACAAGTTAATCAACTAAGTATTTGTATATATATCCATGTATTTCTGATTTTAGGATATACAGAGAGATAGAGAAGAAATATAAATTGACAGAATGTTTTGAGTGTTATCAAGGGATTTTGTACTCCATTTTTGTTTCTATCTGAGTTTGTAAACTCATGATGATATTCACATTTGTTGCAAAGTAAGTTATTTTGTTGAAGCATGCATACTCTGTTTTCTGTTTGAAAACTTCAGTTAAATCCTTATGTTGTGCAGTGTTTTGCTAAAGAGTCTTATTAAGTTTTTAGTACAAAAGTACTAAGTGGATTTATTGTTATAAGGAAGGACTCAGTGAAGTTATTTTACTACTGGAATCTAAGTTTTTAGTCTGCTCATATAATTCTCTGGTTTCTCTTATAACTCTATTTTTTGTTGTAAAGTCATTTTTTTTACTCTCTACTAAAACACATGTTGAAAAGACTATTGTAGAACATAGTATCAATGTTTGTGTACGATGCAAGAGTGATTTCACTTAAGTTTTTTTTCTGCTGTAATTTTTTTTTTATTTGTTGAAACACGCGACTGAAACACGTTGTTGAAACACGCGGCTGAAACACCTTCATGTAGCTTACAAGTGTTGTTATACAGTCTTGAAACTCGTGTAATATATGTTTATTGTTTTGTGAATCACTCCCCTGCATCCTTTAGGGATGGAATGGTATAAAACATTGCAGAGGAAGAGGATATTACGCATTTCATTGTGTAAAACATATCAGGTGAAGACGATATTAGGCTTCAACACTAAACACAACATTGCAGGTAAAAAGAAACCATTAATACACCCCAACTCATACAACATTTGAGGTGAAAGAAGATAATACAGACTACTTTTGTAAGTAGTGACATATAATTATGTAAAATGGGTTTAATGGTGAACAAGTAAACTTCCATAAATCCGTCTCATAATGAATTTTATTAAGCGTTAAATAAACCAGGTTATTATTAATAATGATATGTATTTTTAGAGACTAAGATAACATAATAAATACAAAATACACAACTCATAAATGAAGATTTTGAAGATTTTAAGTTTAATTGTTCACACACAAGTTTAGACACAAAATACACAACTCATAAATGAAGATTTTGAAGATTTTAAGTTTAATTGTTCACACACAAGTTTAGACTCTAGAGCTTTGTTGATTTATAGATAAATCAAACAATGAAAAGTTAAAAGTTTATGTGTTCAGTTATTTTGACATTATTTCCCTAACACTTATTTGTAATAGAGAAATGAAATCTCTACAACTCTTAAGTGACTTCTACATATTTTACATAGAGGCTTGGTAAAAACATCAACCATATTATCATCACTATTACATTAGATTGAGTCAATTTCCTTTGACTATATCTTCTCTCTTACAAAATGATGTTGTATTTCAATATGTTTTGATACCTCAACCAAACTACCTCACAAGTAGTATCTCTTTAGGGTATTGAAGGACTCTCTTCACTACTTTATAATGGTTTTCATGAGGCTTAGCCATAAATTGAACAAGTGTTGCAAGGCAACACAGTCCCTGCCTTTGTGGGTTTGAAATTCATAATAATAATGATTTAAAACTAAATAAAATTAAATTATATAAACTGTAAAATTAAATGAAAAAGGTAAAAAAATTAATGTTTTTTATATTATTAATTAGATTTGAAAATTAATAAAACAAGTAAAGATAACTTATATATTAATATTAAGAAACCATATTCAAAAAGAAAACATAAACCCATTACATTCACAACAATATCTAAGAATAAAAAATTTGTGAAATATTACATAATAAATTTAGGAATGCTTTTAACTAAAAATTCTACCGAGTTAGGATGAGCTGCGGGCAAACGAATTACAGGTAATATCGAAAAAATTGAAATCTTCTAAATACAATATAAATTATTTTTTGTTATTTATTTAAATATTGAAAATACAACTTTCTTGATCAGAAAATTGTTGCATGTTACAAGTTTTAAAAATGATTAAGTAATTAATATAAATGTAAACTTATTTTAAGAAGAAAACATGCCATTCGGAAGTTGGGAGAATTAAATTTCAAAGAAAGAGATATGAATCACGAGAGCTTATAAATTAGATATATAGATTTTGATGTTTATTAATAAATTCAATTTAATTTAATAGGTAAAGATATTTAATATAAATTTAAAATGAGTATTGATATTTAATATTAAATTAACAATTTTAATTAAAGAAGATGCGTAGAAGATGAAGACAAAGCACTGATGAATTCTACAGTTATGGTATTGTATCCCAACCATGGTAGAGTCAACAATGGTTATTGCGTGCGTGTGGAGCACGTTTAAATTGACCACTCACCTATTCCGTGTCAGGGGAAGTGGATTAGAAGAGACGCTCTGTTGTGAAGGCTGCAGTGGATACGAGAAGGAAATTATAGTCTTATTATTTTTATCACTCAACATTTTTGTCAAACTATCAAATCCATTAATTTATAATGAATTTTATACATTGAATGATGTGAAGCCTGCAATAACACATCAAAAATATCAACCAATTAAATTTTAGAAAAATATTTTTTCTATTATTAAAAAAAATACATATATTGATTTCCTATGTTACACATTGGATATAGCACAAAAATTTAAAGTCAACAATAAACTAATACAGAGTCAAAGGGAAACTCATTGCTATAGTCCCAAACCTTTGGCAGGGACTAATAAGGATATTAAATGAATATGCAATCTCTAACCTCGTAGTGGTGACATAGTTCAAAATCCCCCAATTGTAAATACAAAATATTGTCCACCTCTTTTGTTTCTTTTGTTCTCATGATTGCAATGCTTCCATTTCCTTCAGTATGAATCTTTGTTAGATCAACTACACCTTTTCCGGATAATGTTGGTGAAGATTTAGACTGCAATGTAGTGTCATAGTATTTTCCATGATGTTGATCTGTAACCCTTGAATGCGGCATCAGAGTACGTTGGTTGATGTCATTCAGTGTCACATCCCCTCGTACACCACATGGCTTAAGAAGAGTGAAAGGGTGTGCAACTGGAGTTACTAGCTTGGATGAAGAGCATTTGATTCAGAAGGTTGCAATGAGTAAAACTCTGATATGTCAATCTGATCATCAAAGGAAACTTCTCTCTTCATTTTGTTTGGCATACATTGTAATTCCCCTTCATTAAAACAATTTTCCATCCGACTTTCTGATACAATTGGTTCTTGATACCCATGTTTGGCCATGGAAGTTGGAGCAAGTTCAGACTCCATTGAGTCTTTAGATGGAGATGATTCAAACAAATTGCGTGATTCCTCTTGACTTACAGTCAAATCATCCCATAAGATATGTGAAATTGCAAGAGGTGAAGAGACATCAAGCATAAATTCATCCCCCACCATGTCCAAGACTCATTGAAGGTCATCTTCTCCGCCAAGATTGAAGAGAAATCAAGCATAATTCATCCCCCGCCATTGCCAAGACTCATTGAAGGTCATCTTCTCGGCCAAGATTGCAGTCAGGCTCTGTGACCTCTGCAAGGGTTTTCTCTGGGCGCAAACCCCTCCTGAGCGCGTGTTTCACCACTCGTCTTCACCGAATAGACGAAACCATGTGACTCGGCCTCCATTGTTTGTCGGCTAGGGTTTTAACCCAACCTATTCGGCCTTCACTCACCAGTCGCTTGCGCGATTTACTATTCAAACATCTATGTGCGGCTTGACCTCTACTGTTCGTCTTTGCCCATGAAATGACCAACAAACTGACTTTTCTGCACATTAGTTCTTAGCGAACCAGTAACCGACCGACTTCTCCGCGAACTCCCTTCAGACTCCCTTTCACGACTTTTTCTCTGCAAACGTTCAACAAACCAGCGGATTCCCTTCCATGACTTTCTTCTCCTCGGTTTCTCCCAGGCTCAACTCAAAACTCAAATGGCGGTTAAGGTTTCTACTCTGCCATGGGCTTCAACAACCAACCCTTTCTCTCTCTGCGCGCGGGCTTCAACCTGAGCTTTGATATCAAAATGTAAAATACACCACACAGAGAGGAAGAGACACTTGTGAGTTTAATTGCTCATGCAAACGTTTTGCCTCTCAAGCTTTGTTCATTTATAAATAAATCAGACAAACATTTCAGTCACCTCTTTTGGCGGATAAACATTTTCATTTATTTCGACATGATTTCCCTAACAACAATATCAACTCAAATGATGATTTTGTTATCACCATGAGTTCTCCATTATTTTGTAGAAAATAATTAATGCGTCAACGTAGATTGAAAATCCATTCATGAAATCTTTGGGTGAGAGGACCCTTCGAATCTTATACATGCACGACAATTTCTCCGATTGACATTGTCCATATCACGAACTAAATTCACTGTGTGGACGGGCATGCAAAGTCAAACGTTGACCTTACAATGTGTATAGGTAAGATCAAAGATCAAATAAATATTACAATGTGTATAGGTAAGATCAAAGATCAAATAAATATTACAATGTGTATAGGTAAGATCAAAGATCAAATAAATATGGATAGCAGGGTAAGGGTAAGGGTATGTATATCTTTGTAAATGTTAATATTTAAATTTTTTGGTGGAGAAAGATAAGGAGAAGGTACCTTGTCTTACACCAATTAATTATTATTATTATTTAAATTATAGTACCGAATAAACTATGGACCAGTAAGCATCAGCATTGCCTATATTCTACACTATTCATCAACCCTAAAACCATTGAAATTGAACAATTTTTTTTTGTAGAGACTGATAAATTGTGAAGCAAGAAATGCAGAGAGAAAGAATAGAACAAAAAATAGTATATTAGAATATAAGAAGAAAAGTACAAAACGAGCACATGAAGAAGTTGTTATGCAAAGGGAAATAGTTGAGCTAAATAGGCTCAAGAGAATCAAGAATAGAAAGTACAGTTGGCCAAGACAGCTGGCAGTGTACAGTCAACCTGTTGAGGTTACATTATATTTAACACTCCCTCTTAAACTCAACAGTTACAAACATCATCAGCACTGATTATGCCTAAGTGTTGTCTCTGAAAATCAAAAACCGATTTTCCCAATGGCTTTGTAAAGATATCAGCTAGCTGATCTCGAGAACCACAAAATTGTAGTACAATATCACCATTATTGACTAGCTCGCGTATGAAATGAAAACGAGTGTCAATGTGTTTGCTTTTCTTGTGAAATACATGATTTTTAGATAAAGCAATTGCTGAAGTATTGTCACAGAAAATAAGAGTTGGATCATTTTCTGTATGTGACATATCTTTCAATATTATTCTCAGCCACACAGCTTGACAGGAAGCTGAGGTAGCAACGACATACTCTACCTCTGCAGAAGATATTGAAACAATTGGATGCTTCTTTGATTCCCATGAGATTAGGTTCGTGCCCAGTTGAAAAACATGTCCAGATGTGCTTTTCTTGTCATCTAGGCTACCTGCAAAATCACTGTCTGTGTAACCAGAAAGTTGATTACTATCAAATTTAGTGTACCATAAGACGAAATTGAGAGTTCCTGCAACATATCTCAGAATTTGTTTCGCCATTTTCCAATGAGAATCTTTAGGGGATTCCATGAATCTGGAAACAAGGTTGGCTGCATACATAATGTCAGGCCTAGTTGTTGTAAGATACAACAAACTGCCTACTAAACTTTTGTAAAGGGTAGAGTCCATTGTAGGACCTTCATCATTCTTGCTCAATTTTGTGCCTAGTGGTATGGGGGTTTCTGCTGGATTGCATCCTTCCATGTGAAATCTTTTGATGATGTCTGTTGCATACTTTTGCTGACAGACAAAAATGCCTTTGGTTGATTGATGAACCTCAATCCCTAAAAA
>SNQJ01S0003454.1:61726-79161 GCA_010110895.2 Picea sitchensis
GCTACCACCTATTGACTCTGTTTGCATTGGTCCACATAGGTCAGTGTGAACAAGTTCAAGATGATGTTTGGCTTGATTGGAAGACTATGGAAAACTAGTTCTCTTATGTTTTCCAAGTATGCAAGACTCACATGGGGGAATTTTCTCTTTAAATATAGGAAAACCTTTGACCATGGAGTTCTTCTGAAGAAGACTTAGACTCTGGAATGGTAGATGTCCAAATCTTGTATGCCAAACCATTGTTTCATTCAGGGTTGATGCACTCTGTGCATATGGTTGAATCTGATTTGTAGTTCTGAGGGTAAGGGGAAACATCCTATTCGGAGTCATATGGATTTCAAAAATCAATTTTCTGCTTGGGATTTTTTCATATATCTTGCAAGATGCTCCCTAAAAAAGAACCTTATAGACATGTTCAATGAGCTGTCTTACACTTAGCAAATTGTGTTTCAGATCTGGAACATGATAGACATTGTTTATGTCTTTCTTTACATTCTGTTTAGTAAGAATAGGAACAGTGCATTTTCCTTGAACCTTGACTAAGTAATCATTTCCAAGTGTAATATCAGATGAGATTGAAGAATCAATGCATGAAAGTAATTCTTTGTTACCTGTCATGTGATTGCTGCATCCACTATCCAGCAACCATAGATCTTTAGGTTGTTGTTCAGTGTTGTGACACGAAAGAAACATACCTCCTGAGTTTTCTCCCGTGTGATTTGACACATGTGCTCTGCCTGAGAGCTGATTTGTTTGCTTCTTCCTGCATTCAGATTCATAGTGCCCATACTTTTTGTAGTAATAGCATCAAATGCTTTATTTCTCATGTGATCTTCTCCCTCTTCCTCTTTGAGGCTGGAAATTTTGATGTTGATTTTGTTGTTGTTGTCTTTGACCTTGGAAATTTTGATTCGGATATTGTTGTCTATTGCCTCCACTGGAGTGAGGGTTACTTTGATTGCTCCCTCTTCCTTGGTGACCTTTGCTTCTTCTCTGTCTCTCCCTCTGCTAAAGGAGAATTGAGTTTTGAAAGCATTGGAGATCGACTCATCTGTGAGATGCAGTCTAGTCTCATGTGTCACCAGAGAACCAATTAATTCATCTGTTGAAAAACTTGACAGATCCTTGGATTCAAGGATTGTTCTTACAACCATTTCAAATTTCTTTGGTAATCTTCTGAGGATTTTCTCAACAATGCGTTGATCAGTGATGGTTTCACCAGTCAGTCTGATCTGGTTCACGATGCCCATGACTCTGGTCGTGAACTGATCCACATTTTTAGACTCTGTCATCCTTAGAGTCTCGAATTGCGTCCTCAAGGTCTGCAGTTTAACTGTTTTGACCCTGTCGTTTCCTTGATAGGAATATTTAAGGATGTCCCAGGCCTGTTTTGAAGTACTAGCGCCTGTGATTTTTCAGAAAATCGAGTCATCCACAGAATTTTAAATCCAAAACTTAGCTTTATTTTCTCTGTTTCTCTGAGTTTCCTGGGCAATTTTCTGCTAATTTGTCATGGCAGACAGGTCTGCTGGATCTGGTTCCACATATCCGTCATCCACTGGATCCCAGCACTCTTGTACTTGCAATAAATATCTCATTCGAAGAGACCATAACTCATAGTTTTTTCCAAGAATAATCGGAACCTGAGTTGGTCCTAAATTGCTAGACGACACCATATATATATATATATTTTAAATGAACAAGACAGAAAGAAAAATTCTTACTTACCTGTCTCCTGCGTGTAATTTGCAGTGACTTCGGAACTCTGCATTCAAGATTTCGCAAGTTTTTGGCTTCACGATTATGATGTGAGGACTTCGTTATACGAGTCCTCCGATCTCTTGTCTCTCCAACCTCCGATCACCGAAACGTCGATTTGTTGATGGCCGAAGAGAGCTTATCGGCCTTGAATTTGGCCTCAGTCACCATGCAATGTGACCACGCGCCTTGATGTTAAAGCGCTAAGGGATTTTCCGGTTCTTTGTATTTCAATTTGTCGAAATGCCGAGATTTGCCTTTGGACAATTCAACAGTCCAGATCTTCCTGTGATCTGATGGTATAGATCCTATCGGGATTTCGCGATTCGTTATTTCACAAGTTTAGAATTCTTGTCCCAGAGTTTTCGAAACCGCGAACTCCAAAATGTCGATTTTCCGAAATGGCATTAACTTCAGTTAGCCCCTTGGGCTCTACCTCTGGTCCACATGACCTCTCCTGATATGACCGCAGTCGCTTTCGAGGTTTCGTGACTCAAACGTGCGACCACTTGGTCTCTCGACTCCTGAAAAACTGATTCCCGAAATGTCGATGGCGCTTTTCTTTCGGGACTTTCCCCAAAGGCCTAGATTGTTGCCACACGTCCCCTTACGATGGACGATCCTCTTCGTTTCATTATTTCACGACTTGTGACACCCGATGACAGAAATCCTCTAACAACTTGAAACCCCGGTCGCCGATATGCTGACGGTTTCTTCGATGTTCATCACGTGTCCGAACATATGGACGACCATGATCTTTTCAAGATTTTGCGATTTGCGATGTCAGGATTTCATGTATCGGGGTTTTGAAGAGAAGTCTCCTTCACTCGTCCAACTCCCGATCCCCGATTTTGCGATGGGATAAGATCGACGGCTTACAATCTTTCTCAATCCAACGGTCCAAAATAACTCATGATTTCACGATTCGCGAATTCTCACAGCAGTCTTTTGACCTTTACACCTTGCGAGTTAGTGAAATGCCGAGATCTCGCCACATGTTTCTTGATGGACGGTCCAAATGATTTCGGGATTTCGCGACTTCAAAAGTCAAAATTTCTCTTGTGTGCTTCAGAGGACTAAACCTCGTGCACCTTCTTGCTGATCCAACTCTTGTCGGTCCTTTGCGCAAGATCTGGCGGCTGAATTTCTTTCGTCTTTTTCGCGCTCTCTTCATCCCTTCTGAACTAGTTTCCCGCTCTGGATTCATTCGCAGGACGAATCTTACGGCCTCAATGGATGTTCTTTGCACATGAGATGCGTTCTTTGCTCCTGCGGAAGAAAGATTCGTGAATCTTTCAAATATTTGAAAGAAATACATGGATTCTTTAAAGCTTGGCGTTGTCTACTCCAGTCTTTAACAGATTTGAGCTGTTTCCAAAATGCTTTAAACGATGCTGCCTTCTGCAGCAATATTTCACAAATTTGAACGAATTCTGTGAAATCTTCAATGTTTCTGCCTTTTGAAGCTCTTCTTCGTGAATTCTTTGATGATTCTTGAAAATTACAAGAATCTTTAAAGTTTCTTCTTCTGCACTCTCTTCTTCCTCGATCTTTCGAGTGTTGTACGCTCTTCTTTGACGTGTGAGATTCTTATGCTGATATTTTGAGCGTATGACGGTCTTCTTCCTCGTGGAATTTTCCTGCGAGGATCTTTCGAGAGTATGACGAACAACTCTCCAAGCCTTGTGAAAAGTCAGTGTCAAAATTCTCTCAAGGTCCGTGAAGCTCTACGCTATTTGAGGATCATGTTTCTCTCCAGCCTTTGTGAAGAGGCTTACTATTGTAGCTCTGATACCATGATAAATTGTGAAGCAAGAAATGCAGAGAGAAAGAATAGAACAAAAAACAGTATATTAGAATATAAGAAGAAAAGTACAAAATGAGTACATGAAGAAGTTAATGAAGAAGTTGTTATGCAAAGGGAAATAGCTGAGCTAAATAGGCTCAAGAGAATCAAGAATAGAAAGTACAGCTGGAAAGGACAGTTGGCAGTGTACAGTCAGCCTGTTGAGGTTACATTATATTTAACAGAGACATGATATAGAACACCCTACGACCGCCAAGAAGTCATTATCAAATTTTTATTTTTCATTCCAAACACTATTGGGTGGGATGGAAGAGATCGGGGATCAGAGAATAGCCTTGAGAATATTACTTGGAGGCGACAGACTGCATTTTCATTTTGTGTGGGCATGACGTCTTGATTTTCCACGGGTTTCACGAGAGTTTACAGAGGAAGTAGTCTTTGAACAAATTTTGCTCAGAGGACAGGATGTCTTTAAAATGGCCCTGCTAATGTTTTACAGGTAGAGGCATACCTGCAACAAAATCCCGGGGTTTCCTTTTTGGATTTCGATTAGTTGGATAAACATTTGATCACCAAGTTTGTTTGTCAAGTCTTTGACCAAAGTTTTGAGGAAGCCAACAATCTATTTGACGAAATGTATACACAGTCCCAATGTATTTAGGACACATGGAATGTGTTTTGACAAAATGTATACATGCAGTAAATGTCAATATTTTCAGGATATACATGGCATGTGTTTGATAGAATGTTTGTAATTAAAGTGTGAGATGAAATTTTGGCAAGGAGGGTGTTTGATACGTTGGAAGAAAGAAATAACATTCAATGTCAATATTTTCGGGATATACATGGCATGCGTTTGACAGAATGTTTGTAATTAAAGTGTTTGATGAAATTTTGGCAAGCAGGGTGTTTCATACGTTGGAAGAAATAAAGAAATGTTTTTAAGTTATGTTTAGTTTTTTCTTTTAAAACTATATATGTATGGGCACATCCTATGAATTGATTGTTTGTGATCTAAAGAAAAAATTGAAGTGCAGACAAAAGGATATGTGCAGTGTGTAACATAGGGAAGTAAACAACTTGAGGATCAAACTTTGTTGTATGTTTACAGTATAAGCAAAGATTTCCTTTTCACTTTGGTGTTGTAATTGTTGGTTTTGAGATGCTTTCAACTTCCAAATTTGTGTCATTTAAAAACGCAATAAAAAACAATTCTATCACTCTAAATGATTTAAAGGCTTCTTCTATTAATAGTTCTTATATAGTGGAGAAAGATTTAAGAGGTACCATTGATGGAGATCATAGCATTTGAGGTAACCCATCTACCTTCACTATATGAAAAGATTTACTTATCTATAGATTTAATGGTTGTTGGACTTCTATGTTGGCATTGTTTTAATGAATTCACTTGACTTGGACCAAGAAATATGAGATCCTTTATGCTTGGAGATTTTTTATTGTTTAGTTCTATGATCATGTTGATTATCAGCAAGTGTTTAAGGAGAGTCCCTGGTTTTGGACAATTGTAAGATGTTTATAACTTCTTGGTTCCCTAAGTTTAATCCTAATACTATGTTAGTTATTAGAATGCTAGATTATGTTCATCTTCCAAATTTGTCATTACATTTCTAGTAGTTATCCATTTATGATAATATTGGGAATACTTTGAGCACTTGCATAAATCTAGATCTTTAGAGTTGTAGCGGGTTTATGCACATGTCTATGTATTTGTATTGAGATAGGCATTAGTAAGGGTCTTTTGGACAAAATGATTCTCACATTGAAAGATTTTTCATACACATAGGACTTTCATTATGAGAACACAACATTTAGGAGCAATATATGTCATTTTCTAGGACATTTACATGCTACTTGTCCCCATTCTCAAGATCATATCCTAAAAAAAAGTAACCAAATCAAAACAAAAGAGGTGGAATTTTCTAGAGGAATTGAATTTCAAGATTGACCTTGATCAAAATGAAGTAAATTATGACCAAAAGTGTTGATTGGGGAATCAACTTCTTTCTTGGAGGATAAAGTAGAAGCAATCGATACAAGACTTCCCTCCTCGAGGGAGGTCATGGTAGTTGATTTCTATGTAGGTGGAACAAAAAGAAATTTTCAAACGGATACCTCTTATTAAGATAATAATTTGTTCCTTCTAAGAATTTTGATCTCTCGCCTTCCAACTCAAAGTTAGTTTCTATGGATGCTTCTTTAGTGGGTGACATGAAGTTGAAATCAAGAAGGGGAAAAATGGAAAAATAGAGTATTATTTTATAAAGGGAAATAAATAAAATGTGTATTACTAATGCAATTTCAATATTATATGTGCAATATGCCATTATACACAAGCACCTATTCTCTTTTTTCTTTGTATTGTGCTTTGAGCACTCAAAGAATGTGATTTTATTTCTATAATGGAATATAATTTATGATCTTTTTCTTGGAAATAAAATTGACTTATAATATATCTAGGGGGTCATAGGCTCAAATCCAGAGGGGGTTAGGGTATGTACACCTCCACATATTTTAGTAGTCAAATTGATGCATTGAGGGGGTCCTTTTTCCTAGAAACAAATGGGTCTCATACACCAATTTGGTGTCTAACTTGATTGTGACTTTAAAATTATTATTATTATTAACCCTCCATTCCTCATTCATGAGAGAATATCTAGTTTTATATTCATAACCGTATTGAATTTAACTCTTCCATTGCAATAATTGAGACTTAACACTTTTAATGTTTTAATAATGACTTGATCTTGTTGAGATTCATTACTAAATTTGTAGTTTTTATAGTCTAAAAAACCACAACAACAATGGAAGCCGAGCGCACAACTTAGCGCTACTTGTTTAAAGGGAAAAACACCATAACAACAATACAATGTTTTGTAACCTTATCAAAGTTCCATAGCTTGCAACCATAATGATGTTTTGTAAAAAGTTCAACTACCCACATACTTACTTTATTAATATCCCTTTTAAAAAGTAATAATTAAGTTAATTTATCAATCATCATATTTTTGTTTGAAATGGACTAAAGGATACAATAAGCTAGACATATAATTGCAAATATCAAGAAAAATGTAATCTTTGAGATTGAACTAGTATGAAAGAATTCAAATGCATGTTTTCTCTATTTCAATTTCCATTATAAAAATAATTGGGAAACATTTAACTTAAAATTAAATGAGTTTTCATTACCCTCCTAGTCCTAAATATAGACAAAGTTCAAACTCTTTTGAATCACACTAATAAAACCCTAATATGAAAACCCTAGTAGGGTCACATCCCCATATTTCCTTTTTCAATGTGAAATCCCTCCCACACACAAAAAATAAAGGTACATGGCCCTTATTCATACTCTTTCCAGGGAATTTCACCATCTCTAGAATGCATTTAATTTGGAGATAAGGATTTAATCCAAGCCCTAAAAAAAGCCGTTAGCACTCCATTCTACTTAGCCACAAGCATGATCTATAGATCATCTTCATTTCCAAATCCCCCAATATCTTGTTTGCATCATCATTATCAACTCGTGCAACAAAAATAAACAACAATAAGTTTAAGAAAAACAAGATTGAAACTACTAGGAAAACCAAAAAAATGGTCATATGGGAGGGAGATAAGAAAACATGCAATAATGGTGGACTTAGAGAGATTAACTATTGAAACACAATGAAACATATTCAAAACCTATTGAATTCTTTAGGGATTTCTTCCAGATTCACCACACACCAAACACAAAATTTCACAACCCACATTAAAACATCTAGGCCTAAAAAATAATACTTATATAAACAAACCCTAAATGATGTAAACATTTCAATAAAATTTAAGAAAATAGAAACCCACATTAGAGCTAAACTCTAAGCACACCTAACAACATTGATACCAAATGTTGGCTAAAAAATGAAAAATCATATGCACATCTTGACTTTAAAGTCTACATGATCGATGGCATAGAACCTATCTTGTTGCTATGACTGTTTGAGAAGAAGAAATCTCTCCATTTTTGTGTTATGGTAAATACAAAGGAAGTAATCCTCTTTTTAGAGAAGGCCAAGGTTAAGTTTTAGATGTGAAACATGGATATTTGTTACCCTCATCTATTTCATAGTGGAGATGAGTTTTATTTGAGGCTAATGAAGGACAATCAATAATAAAATTAACAACATTGAGGTTTGGTAATTAAGAGATGACAAAACAAGAGCAACAAGGGCAGTATTAGGTATAATTTGCACAACAAAAGAATGAAGAAGAAAACACCATAATCAGAAAGAGGGGGAAGAGGTTAATTCATGTTATATACTTCATTTTTCAACTAGGATGTAACATTAAGGAATTTTCAAATGCACCACCTCCAATTGTTGATGAAAACCAAATGTGTCTTTAAGTCCATATTTTTGGGCATGAATAGGGACGAATGTTGTCATAACCATATAAAATCTATAGATACAATGCACTAATATATTCCTCGACACTAATGTAACATATATGCTCATATCCATTAGAAGGTTGGAGCATTTTATAAAGGGTTTTGAATCCAGATGGAAAGGATAACTATTTATTCTCTCAACCATCCAAACTAGATTGGATTGACTAATTCAAATATAATAATTAAAAATTAAAAATAAATATTGATAATATAATTATTTTTATGTAAATATTTCAATATATATAATAAAATAAATTAACACAAATTAATGTTAATATTATTAAAAAAAAAATTGATATCATTTATATCATTTAAAATACATAATAATTCATAAGTTAATTATATGTGAAATTCATAAACAAGAAAAACTTAAAAGCATTATTAGGCTCATTGATAATGCAATTATCTACCTTCACAAATTTCTATACTTTAACACTATTCCTAATACAATTTGTTCTTAAGATTATTTTTAATATAATTTATTGATTTAATATATTATTACAACATATTCTATGCAAATCATCATAAACCACGAGGTTGTTCATCTTAGGCAAAAGGTTAAACTACAACCAAGGCAGTATCTGGTCTCATGTATGGGACTAAGACTAGATACTACTTAAAATCATATAACTCTATTGTTATAGCTTCCCTGATAACAATATGAGATACTGAATTTCTTATAGATACTATCTAAGCTAAAATTACCTTTTGATCCTAGAGTATGATTTAAAATTTCATTTTATTGGAGAAATTGTCTTCCTTAGGAAAACAACATATGTTAATGGTTCAAGCCCCATATAAACCACTGATGGGTTTTTTAATGTGATCAAGTTTTGTTTACCCGATGATGTGACTACACAAGAGGTCTCCATATTGTATAAATAAAATCTAGACTAGTAAATGTAGTCTTTTTTCCTTCTTTAGAAAAAAAACATTAAATATCCTTTTTCACTTAATGATTCCTTGATTGATCTACCTTCTTCCAATGTTTCCATATTGAGATGGGACAACATTTGCATGGTTTGTATTGAAAGGAAATTAACCAAATTATACTTGGGCTTTGGTTGCCTCCCTAACACTTGTTCTTGCTGCTCTAGTGGGAATGAGAAAATATACAAATAGGAAAGGAAGAATCGTTTGCAATGGATCCACATGTCAAGTTGCATTTGATTAGATTCAATTGATGATGGTATGGAGCTAGTTGTAGGTTGCACTAGTTGTGATAATAGGTATGGGTGTTGAGGCAAAGCAAAAGTCTTGTATAATTTTAATTTAATACTAAAGGTTTAATTACTATTGTAAAACATAATTAAATACATGAAAAAATATTGTGCACAAAATAAAACAATGGAATCGATGAACAACATTAAAAAAAAACAAAGGAATGATACCATGAAAAACAAAGAGCTCATCATTGGTATTGTAAAAAAACAAGAATGATACCATAGAAAAACAAACTCATCGTGGTATTATTGCGATCAAATATTGAAGAACCTTGATGTTGTCTATTCTTTCTTCCAAAACATTACATTATATTATAAGCGTGGAACGTCTCTAAAAACAAAAAAGAATAAGTTGAAACTTATGCATGTGCAACATGCTTTATTCATGTCAACGGAAAATATAATTTTAAGTGCATGCAATCGTCAACTAGTTTAAATATTATGCTGGCTTTATTAAAACGAGAAGTAATCAAATAATTTCACTTAACTAAATTTAAAACTTAAAACTTAAGAAGAACTTGAATTTTCTAAATTGAGGATTAGTGCATGCATTAAATCCCCCTTAATGTTTAATGTAGTAACTCCTAACATTTGTTTCAACGTTTCAAATTTCTCCTTCAACAATCCTTTAGTAAACACATCTGCAAGTTGATCATTAGATCTAAAAGAAATTCAATTCAATTTCACCATCTACTACAATTTCTATAATAAAGTCATGACATATATCTATGTTCTTAGTACAACCATTGAATTGTTGTCACAAATAATGGTAGTGATCGCACTTTGTTATGATTGCTTCAAATCACTAATACTCGTCTAAAAAAACTACTTGACATGTTGCTAAAGTTGTTGGAATGTATTTGTCCTCTATTGTTGACAATGAAACAATTAGTCGCTTCTTAAAATACCAAGTGATAACACTTGATCCCAAACTGAAAGAATATCCTAAACTACTTTTATGATCATTAGTAGAGCTCACCGAATCATTATTTGTGTATCCAAAAAATCACAACCATTAGATAAAGTGTATAGAATACAAAAATTGCATGTACCATAAACATACCTTAATATTCTTGATCTAGGTGGATATCGGTGGTCAACTCCATTTTCCACTGACTCAACACAGTTCTCCATCCTAGTAGTTTTTTTACAATTTTCTAGGATTTTCTAGGTCCTAAACATTCGGGGCCATTTTGAGGCCCTAAATGATGTTTTTCAAGAAGGGAAAACAACTTGGATTGGGGTATGTTGTTTTATAGTAGTCCTCAATAAGATATTTTGAATGAGCTACTCTGCATGCCAAATAGAGATTGTATGCAAAATTTACGTTCTCATAAAATTGATGTGGAAAATAACACCCAAAAAATCCTTTTGGTGTTTCAAAAACACCTTTTGGCACATCACCTCCTAGGTTTGGTGTTTTGGACCTTTAGGGTTCATTTCTTATGTTAAAATTCCATCCTTTTGGCTCTTGTATTAACTTTTGTGAATGAGCATTGCTGACATCTCTCTCTCTCTCTCTCTCTCTCTCTCTCTCTCTCTCTCTCTCTCTCTCTTCAGAGATAAGTTATTACCATTCTAACAATTTTTTTCTCTACAATATTCCACTACTTTATTCATTAATGGAAGTTGGGTTTTCATTGTATTACTATGCTATTTGCTATATTCTTATGTGTGTTTCATTTCATTCTATATACAATTTTAATTAGTGGTATCAAAGGCATTTCATCTTTTTTTTCTCAGTGCATGTCCCCAACTGCTCTCACCAACCCAAGTGACTTCCCATGGTGGGGGAAAATCCATATGAAGGAGAAATATATCTTATAAATATTTTTCTCGATAAATACCTCACGCATCATAGGAACAAGATGATGGACAAATTTTCCCAGATCCTTCAACGACTACCAATGGTGGGCGATGCACTTTCAACAAGAAACCATTTCAGAGGTGCGACACCCTTCAAGGTATAAGTTAAATTTGATATCATTTTATTTGAAGGATATATCGTTGTAGATGCTTTGGAGAAATCATTAAATTTGTTAGAGGGTTATCACTCTGTTTAAAATTTTCCTGACACTGAAAATATCACATTTGTGCTCCTTTAAGCCCTTCCCCATGTCAAAGATTAGTGCGAAGGTTACTGGGAGAGGTATAGTGAAGATGATTCTATAACATTCATGACAGTACCCACTTGGGTGGCCTTTTTTTGTTCCATTAACGACGAATTCTTCCCCATTGGAAGTTATGATGACCAATACACAATATGGATGACTCTATGTCAGGAGAGGGACCAGACAGTGTTGGAAGACAATAACATCCTCCATGCCTTGTTCTAAAAGATGGGTATCAAAGACTCTGAGTAGAACCTGGTATTGAATTACGGAAACAACTTGCGTAGGTACATCCAAGAAGAAATGGAGTTCTTGGAAATATCCTCATTGGGAACCACTTATTGATCTACTGTCAAAACCAAGAAGAAATTTAAGCAGTGAAATAATTGGTAGTTTGGGTTTGCATATCTTCCACAATATAAGTATCATAAAGGTGGGGCCAACTAACAGAAGAAAGGATAGAGAAGGGAGATACAACCTCAAGAAAACTAGTTCAAGCCATAGGAAAACAAGGGTTATGAGAAGACAAAGAAGGACACTAGAAAGTGGTGTGAGTTCCAAAAAATCCCTTGGTACAAAAATGATGAATACTACTCAAAATATTCATTAATGGATGAGCTTAAAGAAAAAGAGTTGAACCCTAACTCAGAATTTGATTTAGAACAAGATATGGGAAAGTAGATCATTGATGTAGAACTTAGTGCTACCTTCACAACCATGAAAATATGACTAGATGAGTCAAAATATATTGAGGGTGGGGGGGGCATCTCTTCTATTTACATATGTGGGTGAAGGGGACCCAACTAAATTTTATTATTGATAGTGGGACCCATAAGAAATCGATTGTAGCCAAGGTCATCAAGATATTGAAGCTACTAGCAATGCGATATCCTTAACCACACACCATCGATTGGTTGAGCTAGGGAAGAGACCTCCATGTTAGAAAATAATGTTGACTATACGATGGAATCAATTCCTTCAAAGATGAAGCATTGTGTGATGTTTCCCCACTTTAATTTTGTGATGTTATTTTAGGACAACCCTATATGTGGAAACATCCTATTTTTATGAGTCTAGGCATTGTAGCATCATTATTACTTTGTGATGCTATCCTATAGAGTACCTTAGGTATTTCCGACTACTTCCATTTCATTGAACTCGAAATTTTTTTGCCAAAAGGTAATCTATCAAACTATCAAGTTTGTCCTCTTCATTGTTCAGTCAGAAGGTGAATGAAAGGTCAATGTGACCACCACAACTTCATCAGAGTATCTCTCTATGTAGCAGAAGTAGGTGGAATATATTGTAGAGGAATATAGAGACATTTTTTCCTCACCTATAGGGGTGCCTCTACATTGTCAAGTCAAATATCTCGTTGAATTGACACTTGGTGCTCCCTTACCCAATGGTTCAATATATAGATGCTCCCTTTTGAAGAATGAGGAAATAAAGTGCTATATTCATGAGCTCATTCTAAAGGGAAAAATTCGATCGATCTACTTGCCTTGTGGGAGCCCAATTGTGTTGGTGTAGAAGAAGGATGAAACATGGAGAATCTTTATTGATTATAGATCCCTGATCAAAATCATTGTCAAGAACCAATCCCCGATCCATCAAATAGACGATATTCATGAGTATCTTAAAGGTGCTGAGTTATTTATAAATATTGTTTTGAATTTAGGATACCATTATGTTCTAATAGGAAAAATTTATAGATGGAAGACAACCTTCAAATTTAAAGAATGACTTTCTCAGTGGTTGGTCATGTCTTTTGGATTGACTAATGCTCTAACAAAAGTCATGCATATGATGGATGATATATTTCGGTCGTTCACAAAATATTTTGTGGTCATATATTTGGATGACATCCTCATGTTCATCCAAACCTAGACAAAACATTTACAACACATTCAACAGGTCTTGATCACCCCATGGAAGAACAGTTTATATGTCAATGTGGAGAAATGCTCATTTGGAATGCAAAGAATTAAATAATTAGGATACATCGTGGATGAATATAGAGTGCATGTGGACCCAACCAAGATCGAAGTCATTTGTGATTGGCCAGCCTTGATGACTTTGACAAAGCTTCACATCTTCTTGGGCCTCACTAAATTCTATTGTAGGTTCATGTTGTGGTTATCTCATATCACTTGGCCCCTCAGTCAAGTGACCAAAGGTGGAGATAAAGCCAAGTTTTCTTGGTCCGAATCAAAACAGAAAGCATTCCAGGATATGAAACACCGACTCTTATTTGCACTAGTCCTCACATTGCCAAACCTAAAATATCCATTTGAGATTAAAAGAGATGCCTATGACTGTGATATCAATGCATTTCTCACTCAACAAGGATATTTTGTGGCCTATCACAGTAAGAATCTATCTGATGTTGTTCATAGATATCCCATGTATGTCAAGGAAATGCACTCCATTGTGTAGGAATGTCGATAATGGAAACATTATATTTTGGAAAAGGTAATGATCATGCAAATTGACCACTAGCCTCTATAATTCATGTAGAAACAAGGAAAGTTTCATAATGACTTCCATCAAAAGAGGTCCACATACCTACAATAATTCCACTTAAACATTAAGTACAAGAAGGGGAACGCCAACCATGTTGCAGATTGATTTAGTTGGCCTCTAGTTGTGGAACTAACCAAATTTATTAACTCATATGGGCATGAGACATTTGGGTGGCTACAATTATACATCAAGGACTTGAACTTCGTTGCTACTTACTAGACACTGAGTGCAAGAAAAAAAATCCCATAATCCCACCTCTAGGATGTGCTCTTGTGCGATCTAGGCCATATTTGTGTTCCTTCAAGTGAGTGTGAAAAGTTAATTTGGGAGGCACATTATATTTGGGTGGCAGGGCACTTTGGTGTGGAGAAGACATTATTATTATTTTATAAGTGTCTCTACTGGCCAAAGATTCTATAGGATGTCAACTAGTATATCAGGTCATGCACTTCCTGTGCCATTGCTAAACCATCCATCAAGAAGAAAGGGTTGTACATTCCTCTCCCTACCCCATATAATCCTTGGGAGTTACTCTCCATGGATTATATGTCAGGTTTTACCTCCACCAAACATGGTCACAATTGTGTCTTTGTGGTTTTTGATCAGTTCTCTAGTATGGTGATTTTTACATTGTGTAAAAAGAGTATCACAACCAAGGACACAATTAGGCTCTTCTTTGAGCATGTTTAGGTTCATTTTAGGCTACCACAAACCATTATTTTATATAGGGATAGTAGGTTCCTTAGTACCTTCTGGTCTAACCTATGGTATATGATGGACCAATTTGACCAAATCAACTCCCTTTCACCCCCAAACAATTGGGAAAATATAAGTGGTCAATAGGATGATTGTGCATATCCTATGCATGTACTACTCCAATTATTCATGTACATGGGATGAGATCCTTCAATATGTTTATCATAGCTATAAGAGAGCCTTTGACAACTCTATTGGACAAAAACAATTTTAGGCATGCTTGGGGTTCTATCCACTGGCCCCCATTTATGTCGCTCTTCCCATTCCATATTCACCAGTAGAGTCCTCCCACACTCAGATCGATCCATACAGAGAATTTTTTTTTTTGAATAGATCCAACACTTCCAACAATAGGTTCATGATATATTTTAGAAGGCCAATGTCAAGTACAAGAAATGACATGACCAACATCAAGTTCCACACAAATTTTAGGTTCGTGACAAGGTTTTTTGAATTTTCAAAAAGAACGCCTCATAGGTCCCCATAGGAATCTCATACCACTACAATATGGGACTTACACCATTATAAAGGATGTGGGTTAAAATGATTTTGAATTGATTATTCCTCTTTTCCTTGGCTTGCACCCATTATTTAATTTGGATTTGCTTCGACCATATTTACCACCTCTATTGCATGCCTCAGAGGTGGATGAGCAATTGGATGCTACAAAAATCAATCTTGATTTCCTTGAGAAAGTTACAGTGGATCAGATCATGGATACCAATATTAGGGAACCTTCCAACAAAACATCCAACTTTATCTGGCTGTTAAAGAGAGACAACTTTTGTATCAAGGAAAATGGATCACCAAGATTCATATTTAGCACAAGCTTCCTCATATATTGTGAGAAATTGACACAATGGGGACCATCACTTCCTAAGAGGGGGGGACTGATCCAGGTGGATATTGGCGGAAAACCACCTCTTCCATTGAGTCAACTCGACTCTCCATTTTGGTAATTTTGTTATAATTTTCTAGGATTTTCTTCTTAAACTTTTGTGGACATTTTTAGGTCCTAAATAATGTTTTTTGAGAAGGAACAAGGGCCCAGCTAGGTTAGGAATTTTTCTTTATTGTATTCCTCAGTTATAGCTTTCCAACAAGCTACTATGAGTGCCAAACATAGATTATATGTGAAATTTATGCTCCTAGAAAATTGAACTAATGCCCAAAAATACCTTTTGTATTTCAAAAACACCTTTTGGCTCTTTTCTTCATAGATTTAGGATTTTGGACCTTTAGGCTTATTTATTTATATTAAAATTTCATCAGTTTTTTTTTCTTGTATTAACTTTTGTGAATGAGTGTAGTCGACATATCTCACTTCAGAGATAAGAGACAACCATTCTACCCAGTTTGTGCTCTACAATATTTTGTTATGTTATTCATTAATAGAAGTTGGGTTTTCATTGTATTATTGTGTTCTCTGTTATATTCTTGTGTGTGATTCATTTCATTCCCTATACAATCCAGATTGATTCTCTTGGTTGCATGGGAATTTATTTCACTTGGGTCTTGCCTCTTATAAATTGTATCTTCTATTTTATTTCTTTTATAATCCTTAGTTAGTTTCTCACCCTATCTTATAGGTGTATTAATTTATCTACAATTTTTCATTTTAAGATTTTCAAGTAAATCACCTCTATACTTTCCTTCTGAAATAAAATTTCCATCACTCAATTGATGAACCTTCATGCTAAGGAAAGAGTTGATAAGATTCAAATTTCTCATCTAAAACTCACTTGTCATTGCCGATCTAAAATCATCCATCAACAAATCGCTATTTCTAGTGTAAATCAAAGCATCTACATATAATAATATAATCAACAATTCATTCTTACTAATGGAATTGGCATAGAGAGTTGTATCACTTGCACTTCTATTGAATCCATTTTTATGAAGGTACTCATCTATTATTGCATACCAGGCTGTCGGACCTTGGTTAAATCCATATAATGTTTTCTTCAACTCATAAATCTTATGTTCTTGACTTTCCATTTTGGAACTTTGTGGTTTCTCCATAATTACCTTCTCATCTAAGACATCGTTCAAAAAACCTGATTTGATATCTAATTATAGAAGTTTCCATTTAAATTGAGATGCTACTACCAAAAGAGTTTATAGTACCTAATCTTTCAATAGGATTAAAATTTTCATTGTAAGATCTATACTTTGTCTGTGTGAGTGTCCCTTCACTACCAGTCTAGAATTGTATATTTCAACTAATCCATTCACCTTATGCTTTTTTTTTGTACACCCATTTGACTCCTATGATACACTCACCTTGAGGGATATTAACTAGTTCCCATGCTTCATTTCTCTCTATTGCATGAATTTAATAATCCATTGCTTCACACCAAACTATATGCTTCATTGGATATTCAAAATAATTTAGTTTTATGTGACCTTGAGAAACTAGAGGAAAATCCACAATATCATCTTTTCTTTTGATAAATTTTTTGAGGATTCTTACCTTTCTTGGAGGACTTGGACTTGATGATGAAATTGCACTTGAAATTTATAAATTATTTCTTGAAGGTAAAATATGAATACCATTGGAACCTAAGTTACTGCTAGACTTTTTGGGAAGGGGAGAGATGTTAACCTGTGAAAATTACCATCATAGTTCTCATTTTTTATTGTGTTACATATTATTTCCATTCCCACCCTACCCCATCATCAAATATTACATCATGACTGAAATAAAATAAAAAATCATTGGATTGTAAAACTTATAACCCTTTATCTCCCCACTATATCCAACAAAAATACACTTTTCACTCTTGTCATCAAGTTTCTATTGCTTCTCCTTG